>OZ024910.1:41065583-41165583 GCA_964017125.1 Flabesymbios commensalis | reverse complement strand
ACAATATATATCCAGAATACACTTCATTTAAACGGCCAATGTGATGTTGCCATGACAACCGACAGCCATTTTGAATATGCTAATTAGGTAGTCAAATTTTCGGAAATTTTGTTTAAAAATGGTATTTTTGAGATTCACGGAGATTCAGGAGTACAACATTACATCAATTCACATGAAATATATTAAAATACATCACAAATGGTTCGAAGAAGCATTCAATAGTCTTTATAAACAAATTAATAGGGTGAATAAGTTATTACCATGGGATTTAGCAATCTTTCTAAATTCCCTGAGATGCATACTGGATTTCAAATTTTGAGATGCACCAAGTTTGACATTCCCAACTCATCTGGGAAATACCAAAAGCCTCGTATTCATCTGAGCCTGGAGCTCGATTTTTATTTCGGAAACAGTTGTGATGCAGATAAGTCAACTCTTTATGTTCCAGGCTCCCCATACTTGGTTCATAGTTGCGCAAGTGATGTCATTTGGTGAATGGCTAAGCATTATTGCCAGGTCCGAGCTTGGCTCGGACCTAGACTGCAGCGTCATAAATGCCAGATCCGAGCTGGGCTCGGACCTAGACTGCTATGAGTTAAGTTTCAAGCGTAGAATGATCATTATCCCCAGAGTCCGCATCTCAGCTGGACAAGAAGGTATAATATAATATATTCGTATAAATGAGAATATATGAGCTAGACCTACACTACATGTATGTGCTATGTAGGCCCTACGTATTTGTTTTAATGTTGACTAATAAAACTGATGATGGGGGAAAATGTTATTTACACCAACAATTTCAAGTAAAAAAGTACCAGCCTAGTTTATTTCAATACATTTGTGTTAATCATATCGTTAAGGTTTCTTTTAAAACAACTCCCATTGTAAATTTAAAAGCAATCTTACACTCAGTTCGCTTTTTTGTGCGGGCATCGTATTTAAAAAAAATGTACCATTATGTGTTTATGTCAGAAAATGCAGAACGCTTTACATAGGCATAACAAGAATATCGCGAATGTTAGGTTAGAAAATTAGGTAGTGTATGCAGTACAATAAGCTGAAGATTATAGCTTTAATTAAATCTGTGAATATGATAATGTTGGCGGCCATTTTGAATTTCGTTACCCAAATTGGCGGATATTTTATTAATTACATTTTTCTGGCTATAATTAAGTAGTGTGTACAGTGAAATAAAGTGTTATAATGAGAATAATAACTTTAATGAAACATTTGAATATGATAATTCGTTAAGTTATGCTAATTCGGGCGGAGTTCGGGTTAAATAAGCATCAGAAATATATCAAAGCTACTGAGAAACAATTATAGAAAACATAAAAGGAAAATAAATCACAAAATGTAGAGAAAAAATTGAGATTTAGTGTAAACAAACCCCATTCAGTTTGATTTCGCGGCCATTTTGAAATATGCAAATTATGATATTTTATGGGTCAAAATCGATTGGGGAGTTCCTCTTATCTGATTCAGGACATCAAAATGTACCCGTGTGTAAAATTTTGTGCTTTTATCACAACCCGAACACTACATCGCCTTAGCACCTCTACTACACAGGCAGGGCGTTCCATAAGGCTGGACCGGATAAAAAGAAAGCTCTTGACCCAGTCTTAGTCTTTATACGACGAACAACAAATCTATTTGAATTTGTGGAGAGTAGATATTTTGAGCATTTCGGCCGAACAAGTAAGTTAGCCAGATATGCAGGTTGGTTGTCTTTTAGGGTTCGGAAAGTTATTGCGCATATTTTTTAAATAATGCGAAACTTGACAGGAAGCCAATGTAATCGTTGTAGAATTTGAACGGAACGACTAAATCGTGGCGCCTGGTTACCACTCTTTCAAGGCAGTTTTGAACGCGTTGTAATCTAGCGATATCCTTTTCTAACATATTGTGAGAAAGTGAGTTACAATAATCTAACTTACTACTGACTAGTGCCACTGCAATTTGCTTGTCAAGATTTAAGGACAGACTTTTTCAAATTCGACGCAGGTCACGGATATGATAGAAGCATGCTCTACATGTTTGGGATATGTGTTTTCGGAAATTCATGCTACTGTCAAAGATTTTTAGCTGTTATAGATAGATTTGTGTCTTGACCTAGAATTAGGCCTAGGGAATTATTCAAGAATTTTACTTGTTGAAGTTTAGTCCCAATAACAAGAAATTCTTGCTGGGATTAAGCTTCAGCTGTCATCCAGGCCAACACACCCATTAAACAATGTTGCAACTTCTCAAGAGATTCCTTAGCGTTTGAAACTGATAGAGACATGTAAAGTTGAGTATCAGCGGCATAAAGATTGAGGTTTATGTCCAAACTAGACATAAAAGCGCTGAGTGGTGTAGTGTATAAAGTAAAAAGCACTGGTCCTAGCACCGAGCCCTGTGGAACTACATAATGAGAGTGTGACTCTATCTGACAAAGTGTCTTTAATTTTTACGGATTGGTGACTATTTTGCAAATAAGAAGAAAACCAAATTTGAGCCTGGCCAGATATTCCATACCAAGCAGAAAGTTAATGTAGCATAGTCAATGGTGTCGAAAGCCGCTGACAAGTCAAGCAAGGACAGAGACGTAACTTCACCCTTGTCCATACTAATAATGATATCGTTATGTATCGTTCAATAGAGCCTATTCTGTATAATGATGTTTCCTGTAGGCCGATTGTGATGGATTAAATAGACAATACAGAACTTGTAAATTATCATTATTATAACTTCTAATACATAACTTGTAAATTATCATTATTGCAACTCACAACACATAACTTGTAAATTGTCATTATTACTACAGATAATACATAACTTGTAAATTATCATTACTGCAACTGAGAATACATAACCTGTAAATTATCATTATTACAGCTGACAAATACATAACTTGTAAACTATCATTATTGTGCTTCAGACAATACATAACTTGTTAATTATCATTATTGCAACTGACAATACATCACTTGTAAATTATCATTATTGCAACTCACAATAGATAACTTGTAAATTATCATTTTTAAAACTGACAATACGTATAACTTAATATAATACTTAACTAGACTTAACTAAATATAACTTAATATAATAAATTATCATTATTACAGCTGGCAAAACATAACTTGTGAATTATCATTATTACGACTTCCAATAAATAAATTAGGCTGAATTAGACCAGAGGCAGTTTTGGGAAAGCAGCTCCTCTAAAATCAAAGAAGATTTTTCTGGTAAAAGTTGGGAATTGGACTTTTTAGCACAATTATTCAGGTGTTCCGAACACATTTAGTTTGGTTTCCAAACATAATTTTGTGTTTTAGGTTGTCTAATTAGCAAACAAATGGCCGCCAAATAAAAATAGGCACTATTCTTGGTTAGGCCTATCAAAAATGTCGAGAATGTGATTTTCTAATACCATTGAAATATGGGAAATTGAATTAGCCACTTTCATGTTAGACCTATCTAATTAGCATAAATCAATTTATTGAAATTGTATTTATACAGGCGAAGCATGCTTTGCATTACATGAACATTGTGAGTATGTGTTATTTTTCACTACGAACATACACAAGGAACATACACAAACACAGTCGGCGTTCAACATCTTCACGCAGCTCTGTTGTTCTTTAACGCCCATCTGTCCCCAAAAGTATCTCAGTCATGCTATAATATTTCCATGTTGTCCTTTAACACCTCGCAGTCTCTTTTGAACAGTTCCATGCTACATTACCACCTCTTTGCACCCTTTAACGCATCTCATTTACCTTTTTGCATGCTTGGCTCGTCACACCTTGATGACGTGTTCGGATCGCTCTGCTAAAATATCTTATTTGATGGTAAATTAACGCCTAGTAATGACTCACAAAGTATACAAGATTGAGTTTGAAAGTATATAGATCAAAGTGAAAATAAAAGTAATCTACAGGAACGCATAACTATGTGGTAAATACTGACTTTAAAAGTTACCAAATATAACGTTACCAAATATATACAAACATTAGTTAATACAGTATGGCGTAGGGTGGGTCAGCTTACCTGTACTTTTCACACCTAGCCTGTACCTGTATTGTACAGTAGCCAGACAGGTAGCAGCGACACTCTCACTAAGAGATGCTTACCGTCGCGGCCAGGTGTTATTTGGTAGTTGTGTATATCAAACTATATAGCATAAAGCCAAATTTACACTGCACGAGGCCGGGTAACAGCTATAGAAATTATGAAAGATCGGCCATTGAGAAGCTGCAGGATGTCTGCAAACCTATACCATCCCGACCGACAGTCAACCACGAAAATCAGGAACAACAAAGCCAAGAAGAACAGAAAGCAAATGAGATCAAATCCTGAGCAGGTTTTTGTCGATACGAAGTACGAGGATATTGATTCATCAGGTACTTTAGCGTCGAATCATGAGCCTACCAATGCTAAATTCCACACTGACAGGTTACTGCTGTGGAAAGACGCCACACTCAATTACTACATGGACCTACACGAGGGTAGTGTACACCAGCATAGTCCTAAGTGGCGAACCAACAGTGATGGTGCACCAACTGGTCACACACGGCAATCTGTCTGACGACGGTGATTTTCACGTCACTGTCTTCTTTTACAACACAGGCATAGTGTTTATACAAGGAGCCAACTTTATGACCTGGGTTGAAGAAGATTCAGCGCCATTAAAATAATGGTCGAAAATCAACAGCATGTTGTGAGCGTGACGCTAGCTAACAACAGCAGTCTACTGTGTAACTCTGGTCACCTGCCTGTCACCAGTACACCAGCTAGAGTGTGCCCTCAGCTGTGTCACTTCGTCATTCCCCTAGTGATAATACACAGGCTAATAGTGTGGCTAAAATATCACGCAGATATCAGACTCTCTGTGTCTGATATCACATCTACCACCTGCCGTGGTATAGATAGTCAAAGCCTTGTGTCAGATCTCTGTTATAGTTCTGGCACTAGTGATAAGTCGCTCTTATCAACAACAGACTCGTCCAGCCTAGAAAGTTGGTCATCAAGAAGCGATATAAGCTCCAACTCTTCCACCTCGCAGCCAGCTTCAAACTCTACCACTTCACCGCTGTCTCCCTCATCTACAGATGTCCCACATGCAGAATGTGGGTCGTGTATTGATCAGGCTAAATAAATTAGTCAACTTGAAAAAACAGGTTGATAATCTACTAAGCAAAAACATTAGCCTAGCTGATGCTTGTACACAGCGGCGCTTGGAGGTAGAGAAGCTGGAGACAGTCAACCACAGCCTGAGAGATCGACTGTGTAGTGTTGAAGAGGAACGCGACGTGTTGGGTGCCAGGATTACAAGCATGGATGATATAACATCTTGGCAGCAGGTGAAAGAAAAAACACGTCGTAGTCAATCTCAACAGCACACGCCACTTCGTGTGATACCACCCCCTCCACCTCCCCCTCTTCCAAATACTGTCCCCTGTAATAGCCGCGTAAGTAACCCGGCTAGTGTGTGGGTGTATGGAAGTAGTATGGCGAGAGGAGTAGCTGCTCATCTCAATAAGTATGCATACGTGGAGGAGCAACAGTAGAAAGATTCACCAGTGAGATCGAAAAAAGACAGCCAGATCATGGTGCCTACTTTAATATGGCTGAGGCTGTCACCATTGCCTATGTTGTCCTACTTGCGGGTACGAACAACATAGGCAATGGTGACAGCCTCAGCCATATTAAAGGCAAAACCAGAGGAATACTTCAAGGCAACAAAATCTGCTTTCTCTGTTGCCACACTGATCCACAGCCTCCCACTAACGTATCAATCGACAAACTCAACAGTGATCTACAAGTATTGTGTCAACAGCCGAGAGTTGTCTTTGTTGATAACAATACTGATTCCACTTACCAGATGCCAGCCACCTATCGTCTGAGTAATCGTGACGGGTTACATTTGAACACGCCGGGACGTAAGGCGCTGAGTGTCTGTGGTTCCTTCGGCAACCCAATGTCGACCTGTGCCTCAACATCAAGTACATCTTAAAATTGCCCCTCAGCCTATTCCAAGTAAACAGCGACCTCAACAACATTCCCCTCGTGAGCGACCTCCTCCTCGTCAGAGGACCCAACATGTGTCAAGTCAAAAGCTTACAACTGTGATATCTAAAAAGTGGAATCATAAACGGAATGCGCTAAACCAGTATTCATCCCAGCCTGTGCTAAATCATCCACAGAAAGATCGTCAGCTGCCGAGGCGATTCAAACAGGCTAAATAACTTATTGTGAACTCGAGGCAAAACCCTCCGCCAGTACAACAACCTGGACGCTTTGCTAAACAGAAGAGACCAGCCTCGACGTGTAGAGGCTAGCTCTCAATCTTCACCACCTCAAAGACGCCCTGATACTCATCCACAAGAGACATATGTTCCTGTTGTATCAGACTCTCGTCAACCACAGTGTGTGTATCCTACTCCTTTTCTCCAAAACAGACTGCTAATGAGACTCAGAGACAAAATGGGTACATGGCCTGTTCAGCCACTTCATATGATAGCACCTCAACAGAATAACATACTGTCGGTCCAAGCTCTGTTAGCAGCAGCATTGCAGCAGGCAGGCATGACACAGACAATATGGTGAATATCACAGACATTAACCCATTAAAGCCCAACTTTTTTAAACAGAGCCTCCGAGCCGAAAATGTAGCACATTGCTACGATTAGGCCATTAATACGTACAATTTTCAATTTAAAAAAAAAAAAAATTGTCAAAGTGGTTTCTGGAACTGGCAAATTTTTTTGCCAGTGGGCTTTAGAGGGGTCAATGAAATGTGTTTAATGTGACCAGCACTGCTAATTACCCCCACGAGGCGTATCATATATAAATGTATTTGATTTAATACTGAGACTAGGGGAAGATTTGCTAGATGTTTCTAGACCCGCAATGCAGTTTTACAGGATACATGTATATCATAGAGACCACGAATTGAAACGGAGCCTTATATTGGCTTCTCACAGATGAGCTACTTTGTGCCATGTTTACCAAAATAATCCCGGTATTATGGTTTCGTCAATGCTGATATTCTCAGCCACATCTAGCTGTTCGAAAGCTCTTTATATCTGTCACCTGACAAAACAAATTAAAGGTCACTTACGATATCATCAAACCTGTTCCGCCTCAGAGAATTGTGAATATCAGCTGATTCTGACCAATAAAGCTGTCGATATGGTAGTCGGTTGTACCCAGAGAGCATCTTCCCTTGGCCAGTCCCACTCGCTTGCTACCGCAGGAGCCTGGCCGTATCGAGTACGATATCTGTCTATGTGGGCATCTTGGGTGTGTGTCTGAGATTTAAACCTCATTGGATGTTTCAGATTTATTTAAGGGTCACGAAGAATCGACCTCTTGTTCAGCTCTCATGCTTAGTTATACTGTTTCCGTTGCTAGATGTATTATATAGACATGTTGGGAATCTCACATTTTAGACAGTGAGGTGTACCGAGCTCCCTCATGGCGGCCGGTAATCATATAGTGACCGCCATCATGGAGTTTAAGTACACATCAGCGTGAGATTTCGAGCTTGTCTATATATATCATACCAACGGAAACAAGCAAGGTTTGCTCCCAGGCAGCTGTAAACAGTTGGTCAAGGGCTGTCTGATTGGCCAGTCTTGAGAAGCGCGACATTCAAGGTATATCTCTATTTAAAATCGTTGGACGCTAGGTTGATAGACCAAGTTATCGCCCTGCGGGCTCGTGGGTAAGATAACTTGTTAGGGAAGATGCCAGAGAGAAGCATGACACCTAACATGTTAGAGCCTCAATCTTATCTATACCGATATCTTCCCTTTTGCTGAGAATACAGGTTGCACTCCCTCTGCATGATAGCAATCAGATTGTGAGGGAACATTGAGAGAAATACGGTTCCAGGAGATTTTGCATTCTCTTTTAATAAATCTAGGACACTTTATACATATCTTAATGATATTGTCTACTTCCTCGCTTTCCGAGCTGCTTTACAGTAGTTGGACCATCCCTCGCAGCGTATTCAAACATGGAGAGGATATCATTCACCATATATCATACACATATCCATCAAAGACACCATAAGTGCCCACTGGCAAATTTTCTTGCCAGTACCTACATTTTCAAATGCAATGTCTTACTGGTATATGTCATTTAGCCGACAAACAATTATTATTAGAAAAGGATGACGAATGTGCTTAACATATTAGCATGCACGATGATTTAGTACCAAACAGACTACATAATAAACATAATGTATTTCGTTTCATCATTTTACAGAATGGTTTATTACTACAGACTATAATACCATGTATTATCCCACTGGCAAATTTTTTTGCCATGTAAATTATTAGTCTTTTTATGCGCAGGTATGAATCTTTTTTCAGCATTACAATTACATGGCGAAAATCACCACACATGACAGTTTCTTTATGAATATTGACCTACATGCTGAGAGATATGTAATAAACCACATATTGGTCTCTTCCACGACCAAAAAGTAGCAATCTGGAATTACTATTTTCTGACAAACGTAAGCGTTGTTAAACGTTGGTATCAAATAGCGATTGCATAAAATGTACATAACCAACACGACAAACGAGTTTACAATGGGTTCAAGTCATGTAGTTTTTTTGAATATTTTTTTTTATGGCGACGTCACACAAAAACGTCACTGGCAAAAAAACTTGCCAGTCGGCTTTAATGGGTTAATACCACTGTGCATTATGATAATTCAATTTGTAATATAACTCCTGATATTTCTGATCAATCAAATTCTGGTCACCCCCTTCAATTAGAACAAGATTTTTTCATCGTCCATCATAATGTGAACAGACTATACAATAAATTAGATGAAATTAAATTATATCTTAAAATACACTATTCTGTTACTATCCACTGCTGTAGTGAAACATTTTTAAACGATACTATATCTGATCGCCAAATTACTATTGACAGAAATTCTAAGGAAGGAGGTGGCCTAATAATATATTTAAGAAATAATATAGAATGTAGTCGTCGTAAAGACCTAGGACGTAATATTGTTGAAGCCGTCTGGCTAGAAATTACTTTAAAACATAACAAGATTTTATTAGCTGTTACTTACAGACCACCAAATGAGCATACTGTTTCTTATCATACCTGGTTAAATTATATGGAGGAAGCCATCGGTAGCGCATATGTAGAAGACAAAAGTATAATAATCCTAGGAGATCTCAACATTGATTTATTAGGTAAACACCCATATCAAGAATCTTGGTTATCAGTCATAGACAATTACGAGCTTTCTCAATTTATCACAAATCATACCCGAGTCACCCCAACTAAAAAATTGCTACTTGACCATATTTATGTATCAGAAAATATTTTAGTAAAATATTCTGGTGTCTTACCGTGGGCACTGAGTGATCACTTTCCAGTTTATATAGTTATTTCAAACTCCAAACTAGCTGATAATAGAAGTTCAAAACATATGGAAATATCCTATCGAAAAACCAAACAATTAAATGAAGAATTATTTTGTAACGATATTGTAGCAGCAATGCTTGTTGACTTTCCTAACAAATTTTGTGAAATAGAAAATGCTGTAAATAGTGCTGTAAATCTCTGGACAAAATATTTCAATGAAATAAACAACAGGCATTGTCCCACAATAACGAAGCGTATTAAAAGGCAAATACAACCAAAGTGGATCACCACTGAAATACTTGATTTAATGCGTATGAGGGACTTTGAGAAAAAGTAAACAATCATATTGAATACAAAAAGTTTCGCAATAAATGTAAATTATTAATTGAACAGAGTAAGACTACATTTTATAAAGAAACAATATATAAATGTAAGAATGACCCGAGAGACTCAGTAAAATGTTTCAATGAATTAGGAGTTAAAAATGTTAATCGTGAGCGAATACGTAAAATAAAGCACTATGAAGTTATTACTGAAAATATAGCAGATATTGCTAATTTATTCAACTATAATTGTGTAAATATAGGAGACAAATATTCTACTATTCTTCCACAAACAAATCATACATTTTTTCCAATTAAACACAAGCAATTTATTGAAATAACAGTTTTGAAATTCCTTAATCACCAGTTTGTCTATAATTACATTAAAGATATGAAAGGAAACAAATCAGCAGGTGATGATGATATAAGTGCAAGATTTATCAAATTAGCAGGTCATTATATAACGGATTCGATAGTAAAGATTTGTAATTGTAGCATTGAAACTGGGCGATTTCCAGACACTTGGAAAGTGGCAAGAGTCACCCCCATCCATAAAAAAAGATTCTAGAGATCTCTAATTACCGACCCATATCAGATTTACTGATAGCCTCAAAAATATTAGAAAAACATGTATCAATTCATTTGTATGAATATATGACATCCTACAATTTGCTTCACCAAAAACAATCGGGTTTTAGAGCCGATGATTCATGCGAGACAGCACTTACTCTCATGGTAGACACGTGGCTCTCATCATTAAATAGAGGCAATGAAATCGGTTTATTGCTAGTAGATTTATGCAAAGCATTTGATCTAGTAGATCATAATATATTGATTAAAAAACTTAAACTTTACAAATGTAGCTCCGTGCGTTAAACTGGTTTGAATCTTACCTTAAAAATAGAAAACAGTTTGTAGTAATAAATGGTACAAAATCAAACCCATTAAATATAAAGTCAAGGGTACCCCAAGGATCGATCCTGGGCCCACTACTTTTTATTATTTTCATCAACGATATATCTCTAGAAAAATACTTAAATGACATCAACCTATTCGCAGATAATGCAGTTGAGAGTGTTGAACACAAAACCAAAGATAAAATAATTAAGAAACTACAAGAATGCGCAGTCAGTTTGGATAGATGGTGTCTTCAAAACAAAATGGTACTCAGCATTGAAAAAAACTGAAACCTTATTTATATCTAATAGAGAGAAATCTGTTGAGATAAATACTAATTTCAATTTAGCAAATGTAAAAATAGGTAATACTATAATTGATGAAGTAAACAGTACAAAACTACTAGGGGTTAATGTAGATAAAATTCCTTAACTATGCAGGTCGCTCAAGTCAAAAAGTGTACCTCCTACCATTTATTCCTCTTCAGAAAGATTAGAAAATACTTACCATTAGAAACCAGGATTAAATATTATGATTATTATGTCAAACCACTCATTGAATATTGTAGCTCAGTTTGGGGTATCTGCTCGAAAGAAAATCAGACTGAAATCATTAAAATCCAAAAGAAAGCAGCAAGATTAATACTAGAAGTACCTCCCCTAACCCCAAGTAAACAAATGTTTCAACAGCTAAAATGGTAACCATTTAATGAAATAGTAAAAATTTAAGCAAGTTAGTCTTGTCTATAAAGCAGTTAATGGTAATGCGCCCCAATATATACAAACTATGTTTACTAATATTAAAGACCACACGAATTATTCACTCAGATCGTCAGCCAATAAAAAAAAAATTGTTCCTAGAACACATCATAAATCCTTATCATACACAGGCGTTATATGGAATGCCTAACCAGAAAACATAAAATCTTCAGACACATTTACCAAATTCAAGAACTTGTACATTAAAAAAACTTTAGAAGAAAATAAATATATATAATATTAAGTAATTCGCCGATACAATGTACCATGTATTGTTCAACAACTATATTGTTTAATTTTTTATATATATATTGTCATCATTGCTTGTACATAGCTTACACTGCTCTGCAGAGACAAGAGGCAGTATCTGTTCACTTGTAAAGTAAACGTATGCTGCTTTTTGCCTTTGCACGGCAGTACATATATATGTTTTAAATACTCTTTTCTGATTAAGTTGTATATATATTATTACTTTATTCATTATTACTTATGTATTATGTATTTTGTATTTTTGAATGTTTGAGGGCCCCAAGGAAGATGGGCAAATGCTCATTGGGTTTACCCTCTTTAAATAAAGATTTTATTATTATTATTATTATTATTATTATTATTATTATTATTATTATTATTATTATTATTATTATTATTATTATTATTATTATTATTATTATTATTATTATTATTATTATTATTATTATTATTATTACTATTATTATTATTATTATTATTATTATTATTATTATTATTATTATTATTATTATTATTATTATTATTATTATTATTATTATTATTATTATTATTATTATTATTATTATTATTATTATTATTATTATTATTATTATTATTATATAACATCCCCTGTCGCCTGTAAATATTTCATCATCGCCCTTTAATACTTTTCCTTGGCACTTTCAAGCCTTTCCATCCTCCTTTGATTTAAAGATTATTTATTTCACAGAATGATTAGAAACAGCAATTGCCACAAATTGCTCTCCTCGGCATAGTAAGTAACACAAAATATATAGCTGAGTAAAGATATCCAGAAGTGAGGTGTCCGCAATGAGATGTGGGTCGAATTCCAGGTCGTCAATGTAAGGCCGGTAATGTAATCCGGGAATAACAATGGGTCCAATATAGAGCCCTGTGGTACGCCCGCTTCGACATCACTGACTTCAACACAGCAACCGTCTAATATATGATTTCTGAGGGCTCAGCTAGCTTTCCAGCCATTTAATTAACAGACCTGAAATACCTAATTGTTTTAGTTTAAAGGTGACATATCACCCCGTATATAGTATGAATAAATTTGTGACAAATAAATCAAAGTTGCCACAAGATGGGGCACAAGTGTTTCCTTATATGGGGTGATTGGCTATCATGTGACCCTCTGAGAGAGTCACATGATAGCCAATCACTCCATATATGGGGTGATTGGCTATCATGTGACCCTCTGAGAGGGTGACATGATCGTCAATCACCCCATATAAGGACATAATTATTCATACCATATAAGGGGTGATAGGTCACCTTTAAATAAAGGCCTTCGTGCCACACCCTATCAAAGGCTGTGGAGATGTCCAGGAACACTAGACATGCATTTTCATTGTTAACCAAACCAGAATATAGTTGGTGTACAGTGTACTAAGGACAAAAGCTGATTAACACTATAATCATTTAGTTTAAACCCTGCATTTTTTCACTGTTAACAAGCTATGATCGTTGAGGTATTTACATGTATTTAAAATTGAACCACCTTCTCCACAACCGTTTATAGGGACGATAGTAGCGCTATTGGCCTATAGTTGGAAACATTATTTGTATTTTTTTTTTTAAATAGGGATAACATCAGCTATTTTCCAACTTGAAGGAAATACACCTTGAGCCTGTGACAAGCTAAACAGACGGGCAGTTCACTCAGTGATTACACAATCTTTTAATATATATCTGATTATGCATCTTAACTGGGCCAACGGCTTTGGCTACATTACATTTTGTGAGGGTATTGAAAATTCCGTCCGGTGTTAGAATTATTGTTTTAATTTTATTATCTGTCAAAAGAGTAGCATCAGGTGATGGATCGTTTTGTGTGGGGTCTAGCTTACATTGTACGGTAAAATATTGATTAAAAACGCCAGCTTTTTCAGCGGTCTCAGTAATGAGACAGTCGCTTACAATTAAGTGGGTATTGTTTGAACACGTTTAGTGCTATAAACCTATTTGGCTGAGGTGTTAAGATCAATTAATTTACTAGCCGTGTTATTATAGAATTTGTCTTGGCTTTTGTCAGAAGGCTGATTTAGCCTCTCTCCTTTTCTTACGAAACTTCTCATGGTGAGCCGCATTGCCCGTCCGTTTCCTTTTTCTTGTAATCGTTTACACTGCCTAGATAATCCCCTGTCTGGCTTGTCACGGGCTCTCACATGAATGTCATTATGTGGAATAAAGTCGTCAGCTATAATGTTACAAAAATTAGTCATTTTTGTAAAAAAAAATAGTTAATATCATCAGTGGAGACAAAAAGTCATCCCACTTCATGGTCAGGAGGTTATCATTAAAAAAGTCATAAAGCCAAATCCTTCTAGACATCTATATTAGTAAAATAAACCGTCTGTAACAAAGAAGTCAAGTAGATTATCACCTCGAGTTGGTGCGTTAATCATTTGGGATATATAATACGTTTCAAATATATTGACAAGTTTTAATCCAAGCTCGCTGTAGTCCGAGCTTGACGTGAACAGCATGGTTCAACGTCAGAGATTGACAGCATAGCAAAAGCTGTGGTTTTCTATGCTGGTGGTCAGTGTACGCTGAGACCAAAAATTTCATGAAAACTGTGAGGGTAGCCCTATTTAGATGATTACTTCACCTATAAAGACAGGGCTTTAAGTCCCCACATTAAGGTATCATTCTAATGAGATGTACATCTGTCCTTATAGAATGATATAAAAATAATTGATCATACAATGATGCAGTAATTCATTGCGCAATCGATCGGATGCGCACCGTATTTTTGTGGAACAACTTTACGAATGGCAATGATTACAGACTCTGTATCGCACACAGAGTCTGTCATTACGGACTAGGCTCGCTGTCACTATGATCGGATGTCCAATTAGTACATCGATCAATAAAGGCGTCCAACAGTACTATAATTACATTTTTATTGCAGCTTGACCAAGAGAATTACCTAACGCATTTAAAAAGGTATCTATTTCGGCTGTTGATGGGTTTGGTCGTCTGTAAAACACACATATAATAATTTTATGATTATATGAAAATTATTTCTGCCTACAGCATTTCAATATTTGATTGTTCTTCTCAATACAGTAATACTATTGTGAACATATAAGGCTACGCCCCAACTCT
This sequence comes from Flabesymbios commensalis, assembly GCA_964017125.1. NCBI lineage: Eukaryota > Metazoa > Annelida > Polychaeta > Terebellida > Flabelligeridae > Flabesymbios > Flabesymbios commensalis. The sequence goes on along the minus strand of OZ024910.1, from coordinate 41,150,852 downwards.
TCTATTTCTGACATTTCTAAGTATAGTATAGTTACACAGTTCTACATCATTGTCTTACACATGTGGATTAAGGTGAGCTTCACTATCTCCAATTACGTCAAAGTCATGGATATTACATAATTCGAGATACTTGACCTTCGTTAGTTAAACTTCTCGCACTTATATGACACATAGATATATTGTTAAAACAGACAGTACCTGGGTGAGGATGGATATCTCCATCCAAAAACATTAACATAAGATCGAAATTATAGTCATAACAAGTATATACAATAAGTCACCTGTATTAATACCCCACAATTTATGTGGATTTAAAGACATATTACTGTGTGGTTGTGCCAACAGCTTGTAACTGCCATTCATTGTTGAATACCAATCATAGTGGGTTACATAACATCACCCTTAATAACATTGACCACTGAATATGAAATCATCATGGCATTGTATGTACATTTCAACATCAACGACAACATTATAGTAGCAAAATGGGATGAACATGGTATGAATGGGATGTTTGAATACTGTTTACACATGGAATATGTAAATATATGAAAACAACCTCTGTCTGTGACATGGAAAAAAAATTGCAAGATATATCCGAAAATCTATAGTTGTGACTCTATAGTTGGGATATGATCATATAGATAATAGGTGGATGTGACATATCAGTCGACTTCAAACAGAAGATTCACACCTTCACAGCATTACAATAATAAAGGCGATATGTACATAAGAGCAATACTTGAAGAAAATATGAATACAATGATAATAAATGTACATGCACATGAAGGTTATGTACGAGCATATCGTCGCCTCGGAGCTAAAGGATCCTATCTGACACTCGTTAGAGTGGCAGATAGGATCCTTTAGCTCCGAGGCGACGATATGTCCTTTAACAGTTTCCCCTGCATTTCAACGCCTCTTCGTCACTCTTTAACAATACCCCATATCGCAATAACAATTTTCATCGCACCTTAAATCATTGATGCCTCTCTGCCACAAGTATAAGCAGGCCAGATAGGGATACATGCCACATTCACATTCACACACAGCAAGGATGAGGAGGCATTAACCTACGGCGGAGAAATGCGATGTATTACAGGGAGACGGGGAAGCGTTGAAGTGAAAAAAAACGTACAAGCTCATTGGGAATTACTAAAGTGCGACAGAGAAGCGTTAAACTGACGGAGAGGCGGTAAAGGGTGACAAAAAGACATTGACGGATGGTGGAGAGACGTTAGAAGACCACGGAAATGGCGATGAAGAATCGTTAAAGAGAAATGGAGAAATGTTAAATAGAACGGGAACTTTTGAAGAACAACGGAAAGGCATTGCGTTAAAGTTGAAACAGAGCAACGCTAAATGACGACAGAGAGGCGACTTTTATTATCTCAACTTAATTGTAATGGGTTGAATTATCATGTCCTATACTTCTAAATGCCAGGATGTTCTTGACTCTAAAACCATCTTTTCATTGACTTTTTATACCAATAGGTAAAAGTGGATATAACAATTCGTTTTATAGTTTGTTTAGTTCCAGAGCTAGCGTATTCTATGTTTTTTGAAAATGGTGATGACAGTGTTATGGGATGGAATAATAATAGGCGGAATTATTCACCAGAATATATTATATTAATATTTGGGATATAACATACCGATCCGAAAGACTAATATGAGACAGACGAAGTTGAACTGACGTGAATGACAAGAGCAAAACGATTCACAGTCATTGCCATTATAATCCAATGAATCATACAAACATAATAATGTTTTATTTAGAGAACTCTTTCACAGCTTCGTTTTCAATAGCCAGGAACTTTAATACATAAAAAATAGGTGTTAAATATCCATCAAGTCTGACAATCACCCAAAATACCTGGCTAACGCAGATAATTTTCTTATATTATACAAATATTATTTTCAAACTATTGTAAAGGGTGAATTTAAATAATCATACACCGAATAAAATAAAACAGGACTAGTGAATTACCTCACAAAGATATTCCAATCTTAATATGCTATATGAAACATTGATACCAATGTTAACAGTATCACATTCCCGTCAACAATAATATTACTACCGTATACACGAGCATAAACGTGCATGCACTTATATTTGAAGATGCACTTAGTTTTCGAAAACACTTGCATGCACTTATATTCGAACATAAAAAATATTTTAAGAAAAATGCATGCACTTATATTCAAACTTGAAATTATCTAGATAATAAAAAAGATGATAAATATTTTGACATGGAAATGCAAATTTGTACACTTATTTTTTAATTTTTAATGACATTTATAGTACATGTACGTATAACCTTATTAATACACCATCTTAGCATCGAGATGTGCATTGTATACCAGTAACCTTATTTCAAGAAAACAACAAAATATTTGCATTTACTATATAAATATATATCAAAGGTGTAGTCAACTGTCAAAATTCGCGGGACAAGGGTCCCCCAGAAGGCAATAGTGCCCGTGGATAAGCCAAGGCCCTATTCCATAATAATACTAAATATGCGTTTCATACCCAAAGCCTCATTAAGAGCAAGTTCTCAAATCACAGCAAGTTCATATATACTTGAGCGACATCTATGAGTTAATAATTCAAAGCCCTTGTCTTTTGCCCCTACTTGGTCGCCTACTTGCAGACAAACTGACTGTATTACCGGGGTATTTGGAAACTGCTTGACCCCCAAGTTTGTATTGTCACCCAGTAAACACAAAACATTTGTATGACTTTATGCAATGTTGGACCAACGTCGAAGACGTTGGGCCGACATTGCATAAATGTCATACAAATGTCTTGCGTTTGCTAGGCAGGAGGACTTTCTCTCAAACATTGTACATTTATCTAATGTTGGTTCAATGTTGGGCCAGCGTCGCAGACGTTGGCCTAAACAGCATTGGATCAATGTCTCGTTTGAGTAGTATCTTGTAATCAGTTCAGTGGCTATATTAATGCCGTCAATCTGTACTTAATAGGCTACTGTTGGCCTACACTTGACCGTCCCAGGCATGCGCGTTTTGAAGCTGAATGATTCTTTAAGTTTAGTTTCCAGGCAGAAATTTGTTTTTCACTGTTTCAACAGCCAGCCATTATTCCATACAGTGCATGTTTATCGTCAACAGTGGCGTCCACACCTCTGTCTAGGAGGGCTCAAGACATGATCATTGTTGTAAAAACATACTAGTAACGTTCTCATTGAATGAGATTAAAGAGTTGTCCAACCACAGAGTCTCTCCCCACTGACATGACGCTTTCCCACTCTCCCACCCTTTGTGAACTGCTGTCGCCCACTTGTGCATTATTTTTTCTTCGCGGATTTAGTACTCCACAAAAATCTGTTTAGATGAGTGCAAAGTTTAGGCCTATTTCAATAATTCTGGCGTATCAAAAATAATTGGCTAAATGGGGGCGGGTGTAAACATGGCGTGATTCTTATAATGTGATTCAATAGTCTAAATTCTTCTTGTCGTTGAAGGTGTCAGATTTGGTGACACAATTCCTATATAGAGGGGTGCACTTAGTTTTCGAAAACAAGTGCATGCACTTATATTCGAACATAAAACAATTTTAAAACATCCCTAAAACAAGCGATTTTCACTTATAAGTGCATGCACGTTTATGCGCGGGGATACGGTATGTCAATCACAAATCTTTCATATATCAACACGCATCACAAAATCATAAAAACAATAATACCCAACATCTACCGACCTGCAAAATAAACAGCAGGTTAGTGATTATCACGGTGAGGTTATACAATAAAATATATAATAACACTTACCGTAATTATCCGCAGCCGTCGTCCATCCTCCAGGTCGCAGAACGCAATGATCACTGAACTCACGCCACGACATCTTCCCACACAAGGCTCGCTTCTCCCGAGGTCGTAGATCGGTCTGAGACCTCGGGAGCAGCGAGCCTGGCTGTCAGGAAGATGCGCCACGAGTGCTTCTGGTTACCTCTAGAGTTGTCACACTCGCGCCGGAACACGCTAGGCTGCCAGATCTCGAAAAAAAGGTTTGTTCTAGAGAGCCGAAACAAAAAAGAGAAATCCGTAAATGCCGACACCTAACTATTTAAACAAAATATTACTTTTACAAAACTCATACACTCGAATACAATTATTCATACATCCAATGGTCAATGAAATAAATAAATCATCGCCTCAGAGCATCTGATAGATCTGATAGGATTACTTGAACCATTATGTGCTGGCAATGCCACTGGTCTTGGGTCAACGTAGGTCACACAAATATCTACACCTCATTTAGTAAACTCAATAAAAGTACAGTAAATTCATACCCTAAACATAGTAAAAGTACATTAAGTACATTATATAAATCTCTTGGGGCAAAATCCCGCAAAAATAGCCTTCTTATATTTTAGATTAAAGATTGTCAAATCAGTAGTAGTAGTAGTAGTAGTAGTAGTAGTAGTAGTAGTAGTAGTAGTAGTAGTAGTAGTAGTAGTAGTAGTAGTAGTAGTAGTAGTAGTAGTAGTAGTAGTAGTAGTAGTAGTAGTAGTAGAAAATTGTTATGCGTATCTTTTCTGCTCTAATGATCACTTATGTGAAATTGTTATTTGATAAAAAACAGTGCAGTCCATTGATGAGATGAATGATGTACAGATGATGACGTGAAGGTGGGGTGATAGGGCATAGTGGGTTATTGAGAGTGTTTCCCTTCACTTGCCCAATAAGGGGTTCTCAGATTTACCACCACAAATGCCCAGAGGGTTGGAGACTTGGGTTTCACTATACAAAACACAGCTCCGCTATTCTCGGGTAAGATAGTCCCGGAGTAACAATAGCTGAGGGTAACTTCATTCACACCACCTACTCTAGAACACTCTATTACCAGTAGCTAAAGAAGGCTTTACCACAGCGAACTATAGCAATACTGTGTCTTGTACTGATGTGGAGACTGCATTAGCACCGCTGTTGAGCGGAGGAACCAGGGCTCGCCACTGGCAATCCGCGCGAAAATTACAACCAGACACTTGGAGGCGACGGCTTCCCTTTGATACCAAAATTTGATATATTATGCATCTGTATGATTTGTTTATCACTAAATTTTTCGCGTTTCAGGGTTTTCAAAATGGCTACGGCGACCATCTTGCACTTAGAGGTCAAGAAAGTCCCAAATCTAAAAATAACTATTTTATTGGATTTATCATCCAAAAAATAGTATAATTAGGTATATTATGCATACTGAAAGCTTGTTTAGCTGTACTTTATGGAGATGGGTGGTCATCTTGGATAAATAGATTTTCCAAAATGTAAAATAAATAGCCATTTCATTCGATTTGGCATGCCAAAAATAGTTGTTTTTGATATTTTATGTATATATATATATATATTATCTTTATATATTGTTTAGTTTCGAAGTTATCGTATTTCAAAAAAAAAATTGTGATGGCGGCTATTTTGTATGGCGATTGGTAGCCGTTTCGTTATATCAATAGATAATCAAAAACACAAAATTTTGCTCGGGCGAATAGTGTTCAGTATGCCTTAATTATGTTGAAAAGGTTCCCAATTTTTATTTAAAAATGCTTCTTGGATTTACATTTCTTGTCAAATTAAGATGAGCTCTAAACAGCAATTGATTAAGCAAGATGACTGATTTTTTTGGTTGGGTAAATAATTTAAAACCGAAAAGATGTTAATTTAGCAATTTAATATTCATTTCTCCCTTAAATGTTCTTGCTTGAAAGACAAAAAAATGCTGAAAACGCATATAGATGTGAAATCTCTGAGGTGTGAATCACAAAACAAACAGACACTGCCAGGTAGCAGGATGGTTAGAGTCCTGTAACCCTCGACCCTTTAAGCTCTCACGATGCATTAAAGCATCATTTCACATCCCTGAAAACAGACTTAATTTTCCTACAACTAGGGGTTTTAGAAGGAATATTTCCATGGAACTGGTTTACCATTACTTGGCAATTTTCTTGAATTTTTAAATCAAAGCATCGTCATCCACTACAAGTCGAGAATTGCGGCAGCAATTCTCGGCTTGTAGTGAATGAAGATGACAATGATAACTTCAGGCTTGACAGGGTTTAAAGTCCTGTAACCTTTAATAGTACCAGGTAGGTCTGTTGAGCATAACAATTGTGCAAAATGTGAAATTTCCACTGATAAATCTGTTGATGTCTGTTATGAGATTCAGGTACAGAACTACCCTGAGAAAAAACACCAGATTACCTTGGTTGACCTTTAAATAAAACCTCAAGGTCATAGCATAATATACTTTTTGCTGTTGGTTTATAGTATGTTTTTTTAATCTGATATGGCTATATTATGCCGTGTTCACAATGGAAAGGTTTTGATTCTATTTATAATTTAACGTATTTATGAATTGTGGGTGACCTTGACATAGCAAGGTCAAAATTTGACATCTAACGTTGAAAATTAGTCATGACAGACACACATTATAGTCCAGTTGCCTAACATAATTATAGTGACATAAGTGCTATAAAATATCAAATTTGGCATTGACTAAAATTAAAAGGAGTCGACAAAAACTATTCCGGTGATTAACCTGCATAAAATCAAGATGGCCGCCAGCTATCATCCTAATTTGCATAAATTCAAAATGGCTGCCAGCGGCCGTCTTTAGGTTTTAACTTCTAACGTAATCACGCTAGAATCTGATATAGGCTAATACCTCATTCTGGCATACCGATTTCGGTCCAATCTTTAGGCTCATTTTTACGCTTCAAAGTCATCCATAGATAAAAAAAACAAGATGGCTGGCAATAACCATAACCACATTAAGGGTGTAGGTATTGTGATCACAAGAGGCGAGCGGGCGGACGGGTGGTCGGGCGAGCGGTGCAGATGCTTGTAAGAGCAATAACTTCATAACGGCCTTTATTTTTTCAGCTAGTGTAGTGTAGTTTATGATTATGTTCAAATATATGGTAGGGCCTATACAGGATAATCTTGGATAACACATACTGAATAAAATATGTTAGGCTATATGCCACATACAACTCCATTCATCAGTGCTCATACATAATAGTATTCAAACATATTGATTGAAACATTTCAAATCAACAGAACATGAGGATCGCTGCTGGAATACTGCATGAAGACAATCACAATCATAGCGTTGTCGTGAAATTAAACAATAAACAGGAGTAATAGTGCTGCGGCCATTCTCTAAAAGAGGCCTAGAAATAGGTGTGACCCCTCCCCGCGATGGGCGGGGGCCCTAGGGTAGTGGTTAGCACCGCTGCCTTTCACGCCAGAGTTCGGGGCTCGGTTCCCGGTCTCGGCGGTTTGAAAGACACAAAAATGTTTCTTCCCCATCCACGTGTGAAAGTCAGTAATGTGGGGAGCCTCCGTTACCGAGAGGTAGCGTGCTCGGCCTCAGACCACCAGGGCTCGAATTTCGAATCTTGTGTCTGAAGGGCAGTGTCATCTTAATCATCTCACCATCCTCAGGAGGTTCTCCTGGCCCAGTTTAGCCTATATGTGCACAAAGGTGGCCTAAAGCCCGATTCATTTCATTTCTCCCCACGGTAGAACAAAGCACAACCATATTTTTTTTTATTGCTTGATATGTCTGGACTAGGATATGAATGGTGGTGAAAAAAAATCGGGGGCGTTGCCATGGTAATTGCATTATAACTGTACAACCTCTTATCCTGAAAAATGCACCAAATATGCATTTTGTGTGTGCAGCTCCTACAAGTTAATCGATGTGTTGACGCTAATGATACACATTTAATAAAACAAAAATTAATATCATTGTACAGTCGATTTGGGAAGCGCCAAATAGGTAATAGAGTCTTCTTGAAGATGTATTTTCATGTTATTTTTATAATTTGATGTAGTAGGAGGACTTATTGCGCAGAAACGTTTACACATCGTATTACGTTTATATGGGTCTTGTAAAAACTGTTAAATGATAGTGTGTTCACATACCATTAAATTTTGTTCTTGTTATAATTATAGCGAGAAACGCAATAATGGATATACGTCCATGTGATTTATATATTATAACAACGTTGTGCAACGTTGTTTGTTCATTAACAATATAATAATGACGTCATAATTAGTTTGGTTACTGAACGTGTTCAAGTCCATGTGATTTATATATTATAACGACGTTGTGCAACGTTTTATTGTTCATTTACAATATAATAATGACGTCATAATTAGTTTGTTCACTGAACGTGTTCAAGGTTACACGTCACCAGCTCTGTTCAAAGCGGCCATTATAGCAGATCGTATTCGTGTCCTTGATTTAAAAACTTCTTCGTAGATGCACAAATAAGGAGTCTAAATCCCAGTCACACTGGGGTACGGTTTGATACGGTCACACGCGGAAGGAGCAAAAGCCCCGCACCGGGAATCAGCGCCCGTAAGCGCCGGTAAGCATCGGCAAGCGTCGGTAAGCGTCCGTGATCGTACATTTCCAGGCGATCACCGCGTCACTTTTCGCGGCAACCGCGTCCATCCGTCGGCTGCCGCGAATCAACTTCTTGTTCAAAAATTCGTGGCCAAGCGTGGCTGTCCGTCCGCGGGAGCCCAATCATCCGTGAATCAGCACAGTGACACAGCGAGATGGTGTACATACACCGTGGACATCGTACATACAGCGTAGGTATCGTGGGCGTGCGCGACGGAGCGTGGACCAGAAATGGCTCACCCTGCACCCCTCTCCAAGGCGGATCCCCTACACTGGCACACGCTGTCCCTACGCTGTTCTACACTGCTATACAATAGCCTACGCTAGGCTACCCTACGCACAGCGCAAAATATTTTGCGTGTTGCACCGTGAGACGGTCAGCGTAGGGGATCCGTAGCTACTGGCTGCGCTTGGACACGCTTATTCACGCTGCCTACGGTGTCTGTACTCTATGTACGGTTTCTGTACACCATTTGACGACATATCACGCTTACTCGCGCTATGTCACGGTATGTCACGCCGCCTCACGCTGTCTACGGTTTATGTACGCCATCTGGCTGTGTCTGTACACAATTTTGCTGTGTCAACCACCCAAATGTGTCAATTTCCGAACCGCGTATGAAAAGGTCGTGGATAGGAGTATTTTCCATTCTTACCTGTTGAACTTCTCCAAGTTCCATCTGCTCTGTTGCTCTTCTGTTGCTCCATCATTATCGTCATCGTCTCTGGGTAGTGCTGTATAGATTGTTTCTCCAACATGGATGTGGTACAACAACACGCACGTCAAATGCAGTTGAGGGTTTGACAGCTGCATGCAGTTGACAGAGCATTGACGAATTACTACTGTAAAACTTGGTCTCATGGCAAAAGAGAAGTGAAAGCAAAAAAAAGAAGCCGCAAGAAAAAAACAGATATATGAAAGAGAAATTCCCGATTTATTATTAGCTGAGGGCTTGGAAAAGAAAAGGCAAAGCAAGAAAAAAAAAAGCCGCAAAGAAGCATATATAAAGACGAAATTGCCGATTTCTTATTTCGGACATGCATGTCCAAAGTAAGAAATACGGGAATATTGTCTTTATATCTCGCTGAACTGGTATTGCGCAACACAAAAAAATAAAAAAACGTATACGCAGTTCTAGTCAATGGACATGTTTACATCATAATGGTCATATTAAGAAGCCAAAATAAAAATACTGATTTTTTATGATTTTAGCCTGATTGTTGCTTTAATTATGTTCGCGAGAATACTGTGGAGCATATCATGTTTCTTGACGTGCAGTACACTTTTAAAGCTACATGGTCGCAAGACAATTAGAGGCTAGAGCCCTTTTATTTACGCTGTTTAAGCTATTTGTGTCTCTCATTTAAGCTAAATTTATATTTATATCCGTGTTTGTTATTCCCTGATTATATTAAATAAACATAATTCGGACCTCCTGGGACCATTGGCGGCCGGCTACGCAATGCTTGGCCCCGTCAGTAACAGTAACAGTGGCTAGTTGAGTGTGTCGCACTATTTCAAGCCTATGGGCTTGATAGTTATCATATGAATAATATAACATCAGTGCTATGATGTTTTACTACACGATTTGAAAAAAACATAATATTAATGTTGTAGTGATTTATTGCACGATATAGAAAATTGCAAAGACATCGTTTTAATGTTTTATTGCACGATTTAAATAGAAAAATGTAAGGGAACGTCGTGCTCGTGTGGTGATGTTTTATTGCCCGATTTAAAAAGATTATCATTTCGTGTTATAATGCTTTATTACACGATTTGAATAAACATGTTACCTTGTTAAATAATTATAAATTATATTAGCGTAATAGATTTAAAGCTGTTGCATAAATATTTGTATATGCTGACACGGATCACTGTCATTATTGATAGTTAACCGACATGGCTGATTGACAGGCATGTTCAAACTCCTCCCATCTCACCAAGCCTTGTCTCCTATGATCTCGCCTCGAGAGTGATATTTCCCGAGATTCCAAGATTCGAGAAGCACACTGGCTTATCCTAAAAAAATACCATTTTTTTAATAGGCATTAATCATGTTAATCTATATTATCATTATCATTTATTATTAAAGGCATTTATATTGCTTTATCTCAATTGATTCTAAGGTGAATAAGCCTCAAAGATCAAAATAATTAAGTGGACTCTAGGAAACTGGTTTAGGCGACTAAAATAACCATCTGAAGGCCCCACATGGCTACCATAGTTTTTATGGGTATCCAGGTATCTGGACGCCTGGAATGAGATATAATTTGAAGATAACTTTTGCTATAAAGATATATTGCAATTTTTATATGCCTAATATAGATAAATTCAAATTAAAATAGAATATTGGACAAGCTAGTGTAAAACATGCGGACAAGCGCACGGACCAGCATGTACAAACCCAATGGAAAAAGTCATGTGCGCGCGGCTTTAAAAATGTCGTATAAACACGTGGACGTGCGCGGGTTGTCGCACTTTTGTGTACACACACCGTCTCTATGTGTAGGCAGACCGTCGCGTCGTGTAGGCATTCCGTCTGGACGTGCGGTGAGCGTACGCCACCTACGGTGCGTGTGCACTTATCCACGCTCATACACGATTCAGACGCTCACAGACGATTTCTACAGTATGCGTATGCGTACGCCATTTTTTGTCCGTCTGGGTGTGTAGGCACACCGCGCGTATTAAAACACGCGGTTGGAGACGGTCTGATGCGGATTGCCGATTTCGGCTATTTTGCTCAAACCGCGGGCAGCGTGTCAATCCGCGTCCCAGTGTGACTGTAGCTTAACCCTATGTTTTCTAGGTCAAGGAATGCGATAAAACAGAGCCTATAGCGATCCGGCTTATGACTGTATTTATATTTTTTTTTAATATTGTATTTTTTGTTATTTTGACATTTTCTATCGCTATTAACAGATTTTCGACATTTTTTCGATATAAGTTGAAAAATGATTCACAGGATTCAATAAATTCACCAAAAAATATGTCTTATGTTTATGTATGACGTCATGGAAGATTAACTAGTAGTGCCGTTAACAATAGAATTCAATAAAATTATATCCAGTTTAAGTTGAAAGTGAGCGAAACAGCAATTTGACTACTTAGAACTAGGGTCTACAGGCAAATATAAGCCCATTGAACAACCCCTATACGTTGTTGACCGGCAGAAAATCATAAAAAAAGGCTGATGTACTTGGTGCCATCTACATCGGCTTTTTTATAATTTTCTGCCGGTGAACAACGTTCAGGGGTTTAATGGGCTGACTGTTTTTGATAGTATGAAATATTTAAAGTACTCAGAATAAGTGTGGATACCACATTTTATTTAAAATAATTATGATATATTAAGCCTCAATTCATACATATCCGTGATCAAATTTTTAGACTGAAAGACTAATATGAACAACAAACATCAAATAAAATATATAAAGTACACAACATACTTATGAAATCCCGCGAACATAAGCACCACCCAGTAAACACAAAACATTTTTATCACATTTTATACAATGTTGGACCAACGTCGAAGACGTTGTGCCGACATTGTATAAATGTGATACAAATGTAAATGTAAACAAAAAACATTTGTATCACATTTATACAATGTTGGACCAACGTCGAAGACGTTGGGCCGACATTGAATAAATGTGATACAAATGTTTTTTTGTTTGCTGGGTAGGGCCACCGGCGGCCCGCACGCGCCCACGCTATGGCTACCCGCAGCCCGCACGAGTCCGTGGTATTTCAACCCGCACCCGCTCCATCCCCCAAGGCTGAGAGAAAATGTAGCCTGTGGGTTGCGGGTGACGCAAACCCGCGCGGGACGAGCTGCTCGCGCAGGTTTCTATTATGATTACCAAATCAGCTTTAAGATTTGGTAAGTGAAGTATAAAACTATATTCATACACATCAGTAATTAAACTGTTTGACTGAAATGTATCCTATAATATAAAACATAAAATGAAATATATAAATAGGCAAAATATTTACAGATGCCAAATTATCTTTAAAATAAGATATAACTACAAAGCATTAAAAATTATTGATACATATCAGCAATTAAACTGTGTGCCTGAAATAATCTCAAATGAACCAGACAAATAAACTGAGAATTAATTAATAAAGCGAAAATTCGTTGATTAATTGGTTCTCAAGACCGCTGAGTCACGATAATGGGAAATGAATAAAAAATAAAATTGAAATTTCGACTTTTTTATTTTATTAAACCGCCGACCCGCTATTTAATATCGCTATAAATTGTAACAAATAATGTCAATTATGTAGTTGTGTCTGATAAAATAAGTCGAAAATAGAAAAAAGTGCTCTGAATCTTGAATAAAAAAGTTTTCGAGAACCAATTAATAAAAAAGCGGTGGCCTAAACTGCTATCACCAGGTAAAACCTAGCAAGTGGAAAACGCATTTTAAGTTCACAAGTCCCGCATAGCATACCGGTTTGCGATAAAAAATTATTGCAGCACTCATAATGTGGATATTTTATGCCAAATTGCTTTTGCACACAAAAAAATAAAAATGATGACCTGAATGCGAAAAAATGTTTTGCATAGTTAATTAGTAAGATTTTGCCTAAAAAATATTATGGAAAAACATAGGAACAGTAGTTGCTAGGTTTTTCCTTATTAGTAAGGCCTATAAAGCTTAGTAAGTAGCTTTACTAAGTTTTACCATGTTAATTATTGTTTGAAAGCTAGTGATTCTGCTAGGTTTTACCTTTTTAAAGTTGTTATATTGTATGTGTAAAAAGACACACAGGCTTCACGCTGACGTCTATAGGGCTACTAAGTCAGGGGGTGGGGACCATTGGGCCCTGGTGGCTAAAGCTCCCTGTCTGTAAAGTCCGAGCTCGCGGGCTCGTCACCGGTCTGCGATTCAGGTTAATGTATGTATTATGATAATAGCAAGGCTAATTTGCATAAATTAAACATGTCCGCCGTCTGATTTGCAAATCACTTCATTTTGCCCCATAATTGTGGAACAAAACAAAATGATAAGCACGTTTATAAATGTTTAAAGTACATCCGAATTATTCTTGAATACTGTGCATTTAGGCCTACGTCTAATTTACAGAAAATAAAGATGCCGCTTATTATCCTATGTTTCATATTGTTAGAGGAAATCAACTGATTCACTGAGTTGACATGATGATTTCCATTGAATCTGTACTTTTTAACAACAAAGTCAACTACTTCAAGGCCAATTAACAAATTTTACATGCAGATAAGAGTAAATTTAATTATAAAGGAAATTGGGAACAAGTATAAAAGAATGACAGCGAATGCGGATTATAGAAGTAAATATTAGACAGTTTCAATGGGCGGGATGAGCGGGGATTTTGTCTAAGAGAGCCAAGTTTTCAGTGCTTTATGTGCAGTATTGGCAATTGATTATGTGGCGAAAACCTCTGAAATATGGCTTAGCTATAGGACTGGTTTAAGTGAGTGTTTAAGGATGTGATAATTGAGTAGATAGACAGGGTTTATCACTCTTAGTTGAGATAATGCAGGATATGCATGATTTATGTGCGTACGTTCCACGCACAACTTGGTAGCCCAGTTTTCTTGGCTGTGCAAGTCTTCTTGGTATATCTTCTTGTTTATGTACAATAGACAATCTTCATCAAATGCGATACATTGTGACTTAACATATAGTGATGGTCATGTGTGATTTGGACCGAATATTGGCTTGTGGCATTTCTGAGTCAATAAATTTTTTGGTTTAACTTTTTTATTTTCAGATTTCATATATTTTTATATGAAATCTGGAAATAAAATATTTAGTAGAAACTTTATCTGAGCTGATGCCATCTATAACACTTTGCTGGGTCCTGTTACACAAGAATTTATGAATCCATCTGTGTATGTTACTTTTAAAATCAAGTCTAGACATCAACCTGGCATGATGCACTGTGCTTTTCTAAGTGAGTCATTATGTATTTTACAGATCATGTTGGTTTAGGAGACAGGTCTGTAATATTGGAAAAATCTTATATCGGCTGTAGGCCACTCAAAATTTATAGATCACCAGAATATAAAGATTGATACAACAGTGCATCAACTACTAAGCCTTGGCTCGAAGGTATGTAGGCCTATAATTTGGAAGCTGGTCAGCCTACGATGCTTTCTTGCAATCAAGATCTTGAACCAATTCTATGATTTGATCAGCATTATCAACTGGAGTTTCTCCGTTAACTCAATAAAGGTGATACAAAGATAATATTATATTGCGTAAAATGTTTATGTCTGGATCCTCGAAAGATGCTGGCTGTAGTGAAATAGTAGTAGGCGCATTATCTGATTATTATACATACATGTAGATGACACAAGTAGGCTATTTGTTGTTCTAGATTTGTCATTCTTCAACATGCTTGGTTGTAAACACATTATTATGCATGTAAATGACAGAGGTGTTGTTGTTCTATATTTGTTGTTTTTGCAACATGCTTGACCTTGTAGAGCTCTGGTTTGCTTTTGAACAGTGTGATATATTTCGATACATACCCATGATTGAGAGGTTTTCAAAGAATGAGCTCGCTGCACTACTACTATTCCACAATCAAGTTACAGGCATGCTAGTCCAGGAGCACGAATTATAAAATTTGGTTTCTTTCAACACCAAAAGTAACCAGGGTTTGACTAGTTGGGATGATAGTATGGACATTCTAGAACAATATCAGGTAGTGTGTAAAATAAAATTGTGGTATCAAAAAATATCTATGGACAATATTAAGAAAGCGGGGTATATGGATGGTATTACCTCAATAATTGGAATAGGTATACATAATTGTCAATATCTTTGTTATTACGCAATCAATTTTAAAGATTATAGCATCAAATTGTATTGTTTTTAATGGTTTATGTCAATATAAAAACATTACAACAATGTTTAAGTTATGTAGGTCAATCAGGGTCACAACCTGTACCACAATGATATTAGCAGATGTTTGTTATTACGCTGTACGTACTTTAGTAGCATATCTTGAGCGATAAAATTAACCAAGGTTGGACGTGATAGAATTATAGTATATACCCTCTACAACAACCTCAACTGGAACATAGAGCGAAACTATGGTATCAATGTAGGGCGTTTTCTAATGTAGGGTGTATCATATGTCATAATCAACAAAAAAGTGCACAGAAACCTCAACCTGCATCCAGCAGGAAACAGAAGGATATTACACCTTCAGTGCGATACAGAAATGCTAAGCAGCCTGTTTCAATGGGACAGACCCCTCAATCATCTTAGCAACCTAGACGTGTTGATCATCAGACTTGCCACCATCAACCAGATCATCCGCGGGCTGTCCCCAAGAAAAAAAGGGAATAAATATAACAATTCAATACATCAAAGACACCCTGACACGTCCCAACAACATACATATGCTTCTGTTTTGTCAGACCCTGCCCCATCCCATTGTGCTGACCCTACTCTTTTTCTCCCCAGCAGATTTGTAATGAGGGACAATATGAGTGTATGGCCTACTCAATCTCTTCAAATGCTCCCACAGCAACAGAACAACTTGGTGTCGGCTCAGGCCATGTTAGCAGCAGCATTACAACAGGCAGCCATGACACAGACAATGTGGTGAAAATCACGACCTTTGAAGCTACTGTAAATAAAAGTTCAATTTGTAATGTGACGCCAAATATATGTAGTGATCCACCATAGTGTCAACAGACTCTATGGTACATTATACGAAATTCGACTAAGTAGATTTAAATACACACTATCCCGTTTCTGTTTATAGTTGCAGTGAAACGTTTCTAAATTCAAACATACTTGACCACCAAATTAGTCTCGAAGGGTATACTATCATTAGAAGGGACAGGAGTTCTAAAGACGGTGGTGGCCTAATAGTGTACATAAAAAATGATATTAAATGTATTCGCCGTAAAGACTTAGAGCACGATATCGCCGAAGCCATTTGGTTAGAAAATAAATTAAAACGGAAGAAGATTATCTTAGCTTTTATTTACAGACCACCTAATTTACATTTATCAGTTAGGCGAGATATAAAGACGAGATTCCTGTATTTCTTATTTTGGACATGCATGTCCAAAATAAGAAAACTGATTTGTTGATGATTTAGCCTGATTGCATGTGTCGCTTTAAGTTGCCATCGTCTTGTGGCGGTGTCCGATTGCCTTTATTTTAATTTCATTTATTTATTTTAATTTACATCAATAATTTACACTTAATTTCATGTAAAACATATTAATTGACATTAAAACAGTTGAACTATACCATAAATGAGTACATATTCAGTCAAAACCCAAAGACAAAACAAATTAATTTTGAAGGCTACAAAGTGGTAAATGTTAAAGCGCAGTCCAATACCATCATTAGCTTGCGGTTTGCAATCCCAGGAGTGTAGCAAATGGCAATCCCATTAATATTTTCATATATTTATACTAATCATTGAGGTCTTGTGCATTTGAAGAAAGTTTATTTGATAGAGGTCAACTCGCTTTTGTGATCCAGTGTTTTCTTCAAAATTCATTTGTGTGTATCCGGAACATGTTATTTACAGTCTTACAGAGATAAACAATTAAATAGTTGAAATCTCTCTCCAGCACACCATTTTAAAAAACACCAAAAATGCAAAAGATATGCTAAAATAGATTAATTAGCGTTTGACCTTGAAATAACCTTGATTTGACCTTGACGTAATTTACTTCTGAGGTCAGCCCAAATGATGCCATCATTAGAAACAATGTTACAAAAAGGGCTCCAGAACTAACACTGCTACACTTTCAAGTGTAATTCGTTTGTGATTTTATAGTTTGACAAAATAGTTTTGCTAATGCCTGGGATTTGCTAGGTTTTACCTTATTTTTTAATGAACAATTTTGATGTTACTAGGTTTAACTATTACCCTACATCGATAACCGCAATATTTTTTTATTTTTTTATTTTTTTCAAATGAAAATACATCTCTATAGAAGTGTTTTTACGCACGCGTTTTAAAAAAATATGAAAAAATGTCGGTTACTGGGTTCTACCTCGTGACGTATATTTTTGTATTGATGATTAAATGGGTTTCCCAATATAACGCGAATTCGCGTACAAATTCAAGTAAGATTAGCAAACCCACTATTTTTTCATTGTGAATTTAAAATATCTGGCACTTAAAAATGATTATTTTTATAATTGAAACTTTTAGCGTGACCCTTGGCACCCGCGTTGATATGTGTGTGTAATGTGTGTGTACATGTGTGTGTAATGATAAAATCGTGGGTGTCATATTGCCACGCGAATTTGATTGAAAATTCGCGTGGTATTCTCGAACCCACTATTTTTGAATTGCAAAAACACACCAAAACGAACTTGAATTATCTAGAATATCAAACTGACTATTTTATCATAGAAACTTTTCGCGTTGCCATTCATGCTCGCGTTCGCGCTGGTACATTTTTGTAATGATTGAATAGTGGTTTTGATAATAAGATAAATTTGTTGCCATGTTTCTGCCTTTCATCTCTGTGAATAAATCTTATCATCTTCTATTAAATATACAAATAAGTCCAGAATTGTGCGTAAAGTTTCCCGTTCTTCATCAGTGCAATTTGTGACCTTGCTTTAGTTTTTAGCGTAAGGACCGACGATTACATGGACATTAATTAGTAAGGTTGTTATTAAAAGCTGGGGTCGATGTTACTGGACACCACTGAATTGACAAACGCTGTACGCCGTACACCATCTATCTGACCAACCGCATATTTCGTTCTGTCCAACAGCTCGCGTCTGACAATTGCGGGTGAAAAAATCGTAAATCCCAGCAGTAGTTGGCCTCATGCTAAGGCTTAACCCCCAGTCCAGCGAGCCTTGCTTCTGGCATATGGCCGTTAGAGTGAATGATGCAGTGAAACCACTGTCTGGTCCTCACCACCCTCCCTTAAAAGTAGCTGAATTATTGTGTACTACATCACAATGCCACGTGTTGTTATGTCCATTATTTGGTCAAACCATGTAGCTTAGAATATTATTGATTCTTTTTTTTAGGCACCTACATATTGGTCAGATAAAAAGCAGGTCAATTTCATGAATATTTGCTCATGCATGCGCAGATATTGTTTGTGTGGTGGAAGTGACACAAAGGTGTCTTGTTCAATCCACCGCACTCATTTTATTATTTTTCTGGCCTAACTTTAGTATTTTATAGTGCACTTAGTGTCTTATTTTTGAGCGATAAAGGATGAAAATGTTACTTTCTCTTACAATGACAAAACTCAACTAGAATTGACAGACAGAGTAGACCCTACAAATACAGAAAACACTGGTATGGAATAGACATCACGGAAAATTGGGATGTGTCTACGCGCGGGGAGATTCACTGTCATGATTATGACATTGTAACGTCATTATTTATTATACGGCCTAATAGAGCGAGTAGAGTACAATGAGAACCGCACAAAAACTGACTTGCAACACTCCAGCTGTCCTTTGTTTGCGAATATGCCTAAACGTCTAAAAAGACAAACAAAAGACGGCCAGCGAGCATACTGACATGTCTTAGATCTGGACCGACTATGCCTTTTGTGTAGTGCTGCTTAATGTAATGCATCACAACAAAACACAAACTACACTTATAAGTCTGTTTTCTTATATCATTAGCGTTAAGACTATTAAAGTTATATGTCAAATTAAAGTCACATGACTGTGACGATTGTGTTACACATGTATATGTTATATGTCATATTAAAGTCATATTGCATTATGTCTATCATCTATGGTATACAGATATACGAGCTCATGAAATGCGTAAATATGTGGTTGTGGTACAAAAAATTTCAAGAATATCCGAGATCCCCATTTATCAGGATTGTTCCGGATCAGCAATCCCGATCTGCTACGGAATTTTTAAGTAAGTCAAGTCAAAAATAAAAACTGACGACGAAGTATGCCGGCGAATTGTGCCGGAGAATAACATGTTTACTCATACACGTTGGACCAACAACGTCTTCGACGCTGGCCCAACATTGAAACAGCATTGAATGAATGCCTCGTGTTTGCTGGGAATACACTGTCAGGACCATTGTCGAGCGTGTCGTGGTTGCCGGGATGTAGCAGTATAATGTAGATTCTCTATGGCTGCATAACTCATTGTGATGTCAGCGGGAATAATACATCTATTTTTGCTCGCGACACAGCATATAATTGGAGATGGCAGAAACTCTACCTGTTGCTTATCAGCTTATTGCATTGATGCCGGGAAGTGAGGTTGTTTGGTCGGGAATTAGGCGAGGCACGTGTCCCTACAGTTCATGTTGAGAATTATATGTTCTCCATTATTACATGATGGGGAACATTGTTGAGCATGTTACACTCAAAAGCATGAAAGCATGAAAGCTCAAAAGTGACATTATCTCCTTCTTGTGTAATTTAGATGTTCGCCTTAGCCAGAACGTCGTTCGCCCCAGCCAGGACGTCGTTCTCCCCAGCCAGACAATTGTGCTCCCCTGATTGGCCCAATGTTCGCCCCCGCCATAGTAATGTTTTCCCCTGCCTGGCCCCGCCAGACCTAAATGCTCGCCTCCCCCTAACGTTACCGTTCGTCCCAGCCAGACGCTGTTGATATTCTCTAGCAGGGGTGAGCGACGTCTAGCGGGAGCGAAGGAGAAGGGCGATGGTGAGAGGAGTTTGCAGACGTTACAGTTCGTCCCAGCCAGGCGCTTTTGATATTGTCTAGCGGGGGTGAGCGACGTCTAGCGGGGGCTAAGGAGAAGGGCGATGGTGAGCGGCGTTCGCGGCCAAATTATCTCTCACTTTTAGACCTCGTTCAATAAACACAGGTGCTGCAGATTATCTTTAATATCAACAGAGTCGGCTGATTTATCACTTTCATTCTATGGTCCAACTGACATTATAGTTTAGTAGATAAGGTAACCTATTGTGCATTTTATGATTAAAGCATGAAATTTCTACCACGAAAGGTCAAAATAGTCACTGACAAAGCCAAAAAGTAGTGACAATTGTATATTACAATGTCTATGATTTGTTTCTGTGTCCCAAACGTGTGTCAACTACTCGACGGGACTGTTCTGAATCATGAACATAACACCAAGGTCATGTCAAGGTCACACCAAGGTCATTTAAAGGTCAAACTGAAGGAAAATAGTTAAAATGTCCACTTTTTTCATCAATATCCACACTGTGGTTGTGGAGTCATTTATTACAAAGGACTGGTTTTGCCATATTCTTCGTCCTATGTATTTTCCACACACATTTGAGGACATTAGGGGCAGTATCAACCTTTGGGAAGGAGGATATCTTCCACTTATTACGATCCTTCCTCAATATTCAGTTGAGCGGCCAAATTACAATTATGCAGCATTGTTAAAGATTAGTTTGGGCTCCCATAGCTAAATATTGATAAATAATTGGGTTAATGAGTTTGACATAGGGTGGTGTTGTGTTTTACTGGAGTACCACCCGAAAGCAATTTGAAGGTCATGTCAAGGTCATTTCAAGGTCAAACTGGCAAAAACTGTTACCATGATCACATGTCTTCTTCAGAGTTTTTCCATTTTTTTTTTCAAACGTGTCTTCACTTAAAGGAGCCTGAGCTCCAGTCTGGTGGCTGCACATGTACACAATTTTCTAGAATCACATCTATCGCCATCAACCTGCCTTTATGCAGGTGAGCCATATCTCATAATTTAAAGACAGCCCGGTTTTTTATCGTATTTTCCCTTAATGTAATTGGTTTTAGGCCTATTGGTTATACATTTACTAGCATCCATGTAGCAATCATGTCTCCTTCAATAAGTTTGGTCAACAAAGCAGTGTCTTCTAATTCGGGACCACATACATTATCATCTATAGGCATAGATGCATAGTGTAAGCCACGTGAGCCATGGGTATGGCGTTAATGCCATCATCTCTATCTAGTCTCTCTAGTCTAATGTTCCAGGTAGCTGGACGTTGTTAGAATACCACATAAATTTAGAGAAAATGACGGCATTTTATACTGATTATAACTGTTCGATTAGAACATTGAATTATATATATATTCTTAGCGTGACCCTAATATCCTAAAAGAACTGGTGAGCCGGTTTTTATCCCACGTCCGTAGGAGAAGGGGGATTTTAGTCGCGCCGGGATTTATCAAGCGTGAGGCATCAGGCGGTACTTAATTTTTGTGGGTGCAATAAAAAGTAGCGGTCATTTTTTTGAAATTTTAAATCACATTCTCAACAACTTGGGGATTTGCAAGTGAGTTATTAAACATGCTACCAAAATCAAGTTCAAAATCATTTTTTTTTGCAAGCGCAAAAACTCAAAACCTTAATCAGAAATTATCCAAATTTCTCTTAAATATAAAATGGCCGCCAAAAATCAACTTTATAATTTATTGTGGCTGCAAAAACTCAAACTTTGTAAGAAATTAGGCAAATTTTACAATCAAATTCTCCACGATATGGAGATCTGCAGATTATTTTTTAAACATACAGGATACTGGGATTAATTTCTAGGCTACATCAATTTTTCAAAAAGCTCGGCAAAATTTTGATGTCATGACTGCCAAATTTTCTCGTTAAATTAAGACCCTGTCACCATGATATATATAAAACCGATTATTCCATAATTCTGTATTCAATTCATACTGAATAGACTGCATTATTTTCTATTAGGACATGGCGCTTTTCCTCCACTTGTCGGCAACAGTTGTATTATTACTAGACTAAACCGTTCATAGCCATCAAATAGGATATATAATATTAACTACTTTGCACATATACTATTCCGTTATAACGGTCTAGTATTTCGTTATAACGATATAATATTTTCGTTATAACGGTTTACTAATCCGTTATAACGCTCTAATGTTCCGTTAAAATGGTCTAGTATTTCGTTATAACGGTCTAGTACTTTGTTATACCGACATACTAATCCATTATGACAGTCTACTATTCCGTTATAACGGTCTAGTATTTCGTAATAACGGTACATTATTTCGTTATAACGGTCTAATCATCCTTTAAAACGGTCTACTAATCCGTTATAACTGTCTACTATCCCGCTATAACGGTCTAGCATTTCGTTATAACGGTCTAGTATTTCGTTATAGCGGTCTAATAATCCGTTATAACGGTCTAATATTCCGCTATAACGGCTCATTATTGCACTATAGCGGTATATGATTCCGTTATAACTGGCTAGTATTTCGTTACAACGGAATACTATTTCGCTATAACGGTCTATTATTTCGCTATAACGGTCCAGAGTTTCGTTATAGCGGTCTACTAATCCGTTATAGCTGTCCACTAATCCATTATAACGGTCTACTAATCCGCTATAACGGTATATTATCCTTTTATATCGTTCTAGTCTTCCGTTATAACAGTCCACTATTCCATTATAACGGTATAGTATTTCGTTATAACGGTCTACTATACCGTTATAACGGTCTAGTATTTCGTTATTACGGTCTAGTATCACGTTATATCGGTCTACTAATTCATTATAACGGTCTACGCATCCGTTATAACGGTCTACTAGTCCGTTATAGGCCTAAGGGTTTATTAATCAGTTAGAACGGATTAGTAGACGATTATAACAAAATACTACATCGTTATAACGAATTTGTAGAATGCTATAACGGATTAGTAGACTGCTATACTGAAATACGAGACCGTTTTAACGAAATACGATGCCGTTTTAACGGATTAGTAGACCGTTATAACAAATTAGTAGACTGTTATAACGGATAAGTAGGTATAACGGATTAGTAGGCCGTTATAACGGATTAGTAGGCCGTTGTAACGGGACAGTGGACAGTCATAGCGGATTAGTAGACAGTAATAACGAAATACTAAACCGTTATAACGAGATACTGGAACATTATAGCGAAAAAGTAGACCGTTATAACGGAAGACTTAACCGTCATAACGAAATACAACACCGCTATGACGAGATAGTAGACCATTATGGCGAAATACTAGACCGTTATAACGGATAGTAGACCATTATAACGGAAGACTTGACCGTTATAACGAAATAGTAGACCTCTATAACAGATTAGTAGACCGTTATAACGGACTAGTAGACCGTTATAACGGATGCGTAGACCGTTATAATGAATTAGTAGACCGATATAACGTGATACTAGACCGTCATAACGAAATACTAGACCGTTATAACGGTATAGTAGACCGTTATAACGAAATACTATACCGTTATAATGGAATAGTGGACTGTTATAACGGAAGACTAGATTGTCATAACGAAATACTAGACCGCTATAACGGGATAGTAGACCGTTATAACGAAATACTAGACCGTTTTAACGGAATAGTATACCGCTATAACGAAATACTAGACCGTTATAACGGAATAGTAGACCGTTATAACCGATTAGGAAGCCGTTATAACGGATTTGCAGGCCGTTATAGCGTGATCCAGGCCTTCAAAACAAAATAATATACCGTTACAACGGGATAGTACACAGTTATAACGGATAAGTAGACCGTTATAACAAAATAGTAGACCGTTATAACGAGATACTAGACCGTTATATTGAAATAGTAGATCGTTATAACGGAAAACGTGGCCGTTATAACGGAATAGTAGACCTCTTTAATGGATTAGTAAACCTTTATAACGGATTAGAAGACAGTTATAGCGAATTAGTAGACCGTTATAACGTGATACTAGACCGTCATAACGAACTACTAGACCGTTATAACGGGATAGTAGACCGTTATAACGAAATATTATATCGTTATAACGGAATAGTACACCGTTATAACGAAAGACAAGACCGTTAAAACGGAATAGTAGACGGTTATTATGAAATACTAGACCGTTATAACGGAATAGTAGACCGTTATAACGGATTAGTAGACCACTATAACGGATTAGTAGATGTTATAAGGGATGGAAAAAAATCTCATTGGCATAAAAAAAAATTTATTGTCATAAAAATATTTTGTTTTAGCTGATATAGTTCTTTTCCTTTGAATTACCCACGCCTGTATTGATATCTGGGCGTATGTAGAACTCTCAACCTTGAAAATAATAATTAAAAAAAATAGAAGCCAAGAAATCGCCGAAATTATTTTCCTTTTGCTAATTCTTCTTATTGAAAATCCCTCTCTCAGAGCATTGCACGCCGTGATAATTCCTTAATGGCACATCATTACGCATATCAGATAATCAACAGTAATAATATACTACATAAGGGAGGCACCTTCAATTACAAGAGAGGGGGGAGTATTTTTTAAATATATATTTCCAAACTAAATTTTCGTGAAATAAATAATTGGCTGATATTGTAAATAAATGTTTAAATTTGAAATAAATAATTATTTCAGCTTATGAGCAACATCATTTAATAATCCTAAAAAAATCGAGCCTCATTTATCTGGCATCATTAAATGACCTGTGAAGCCTTGATTTCTTGGATCGTTTGCCTCCAGATGAAGGCTAGGCTTACTTTGGGATCCAGATTTGTAAACAGAAAAATATACAAGGAAGTGAAGTAAATATATCTCCACACACTAACTGAAATAAATATATTGCTCGAGTGTGAAAAATATACCCCCCCCCCCCTCTCACACATAGGCGAATATGCTAGCGAATGTTATGAATGACAATATTTGAAATTTGCACAAAATTCGCAACACTCGCCGAGTATTTGTAAGCGTTGGTAACAAATTCGCGAAATAGATAGGGCCTACATATTGGTTTAAATGTGTGGTATAGCCCTAGTCACGATACCACGAAAACATACTAGTATTGGACTATAACACTGGGAATAACATCATATCGCTGTATATTTTAAAATTCTGATTAACGTTGCCTCTCACTCTTGTATAAACCAATCGATGTACAAGACGGCTACAGTTGACATACAAAGATGGCGCCCTTCGGCTTCCTGAGATTGGGCTTCCAAGGTCAAGTTAAGATCATTTCAAGGGTGTGTCTTTTCATATCGATGTCTATGACACCTGGAGGTCACTAGGGGTCAAATCTAGCTTACCTCACAATTTAAAATAAAGATCAGGATATGTGCTAATAATGTTAGAAGTTTCATGCTTTAATTATGAAATGCACAATTGTTTCATTATGGGAGCTTAAACACTACACTATGTATTTTGCCGAGCTTTCTGAAAAAATGATGCAGTCTAGACATTAATTCTGGTATCCTGTATGAAAGGGAAAATACATTTTTTTTAATGATTTTTGACAGTTCGACCTTGAAATGATCTTGATATGACCTTAACGTTTCTTTTTCGACGGTACCCCAGTAAAGCATAATCCCAACCCATGTCAGACTTCATAGCCCATTTATGTATCAATAGTTTGCCATGGGAACCCAAACTAATATTTAACAGCTGCTGCACACTGTAATTTTGCTCGTCCAATTAAACATTGAGGAAGGGGTGTAGTCAGGGGAATACTAGGGGTGTATTTCCCCTCCCAAGTTAGATACTGCCCTCAATCTCCTAAAATGTACATGGAAAAGATATCTGACTAATAATGTGTCAAAACCAATCCTTTGTAATAGATGACTGCACCACTAGTATTGTTTCAATTGACTAAAAGTGGATATTTTTGTTATTTGCTGCCATTTTGACCTCCAAATGACCCTAAAGTAACCTTGACATGACCTTGGTGTTATGTTTATGATTAACACCAGTCTCTTAGAGTATTTGGCACATTTCTGGAATTACAAAAAACATCTTATAGATAGTGTAATACACAATTTCCACCACTTTTTGGCTTCGCAATTGGAAATTTTGACCTTTCGAGGTCAATGACCTCTAGAGGTCACCAGGGGTCAAATCTAACTTACCTCCACATCTTAAAATGAACCCCAGGATATGTACTAATAATGGTGGAAGTTTCATGCTTTAATCATAAAATGCACAATGGTTTCATTATGGGAGCTTAACCACTACAATATTCTAAGGCCTAAGCTTGGCCTCGGTGAGTATAAAATGTGTCATTATTATGATATTATAAGTAGGAGTTATTAATTAATTATATATAGGCCTATATATATATAAATTGTTTGCGATGTCCGCGTCTCAGAATAACCATGATTACCCATGAATAACCATGAATACCATTCTGGAAGTCGGATCGTCACGTATCCATCTTGCATTTGGGACCCTTTGGGGCTTTGTGTACTCGACGCAGACGCACACGCAGACGCAGACGCACAATCTGACGCACAATCAGACGCAGACGAAATTTTCCATGTTCATGATAAAAATGATAGGCCCAATGTTTCCTCTGTCGGTTTGCCAGGTCACCATATTTAGCTGAACTTTGCTATTCAAGAAGTAGGGCCTATTAGCATATGTTTTTTTTTGCCCCAGAGGTAGACCATAGGGCCTAATTGATATGTCTAGATTGTAAAACCACCGGGTGCAGTTTGTTCACCCTTAAGCATTTATTTTTATTTTTCGGACTTGGTGGCCATTGCTGAAAATCTTGTTTTCGCTCATAAAAGTTTGTTCCGGGAACTTTAAGCTCCGAAATTCTGAACCCCCCCCCCTCCCCCCAAATTAGAACACCTATTGACAGCATTGCCGCATATGGCAGCCAATATCAGAATATATAGTCTAGGTCTAGGCCTAAGCATGCCAAATGTCGGCTATAGATCACTCTAATAATTTACATAAAAGTTAAAGTGATTAACATGATAAAGGAGATAGAAACTCAAACTCGATCAGACCGATATTTTTGTTGTTTTAATGTTGGTGCAGTGTCGTATAGGCCTACGGTGGCCCAACTTTAAAAACTTGTTAAGCTATATTAAAGGGACTGGCCCAGGCTAAAATCATCAAAAAATCGGTGATTTTATTTCGGGTTCTTAATATGACCATATGATGTAAACATGTAGACTACATAGACTAGAACTGCAAATTTTTATAATTTTTGTGCTGCGCATTCATCAGTTAGACTAGATATAGAGACGAAATTCCCGCATTTCCAATTTTTGACATGGTTGTCAATAATTAGAAAGCAGGAATTTCGTCTCTATATCTAGCCTAACTAGTGAATGCGCAGCACAAAAATTATAAAAATTTGCAGTTCTAATCTATGTACATGTTTACATCATATGGTCATATTAAGAACCCGAAATAAAATCACCGATTTGTTGATGATTTCAGCGTGGGCCAGTCCCTTTAACCGCCTTGCCATAAACATGATAAATGATATAGGCCTAATGACCCACATCCCACTTTTGCAGGGTCCGATGCTATCCCCACCACAATGTTGTTTTAAAGGGACATGCCCAGGTTTAAAATCATCAAAAAATCGGTGATTTTATTTTAGCTTAATAATATGACCATATGATGTAGTCTAAACATAGACCGATAGACTAGAACTGCAAAAGATTTATATTTTTTGTGCTGCGGATTCACCAGTTAGGCTAGATATAGAGG
Organism: Flabesymbios commensalis; assembly: GCA_964017125.1. Taxonomy (NCBI): domain Eukaryota; kingdom Metazoa; phylum Annelida; class Polychaeta; order Terebellida; family Flabelligeridae; genus Flabesymbios; species Flabesymbios commensalis. The sequence goes on along the minus strand of OZ024910.1, from coordinate 41,122,983 downwards.
CGAAATTCCTGATTTCTAATTTGTGACAACCATGTCAAAAATAAGAAATACGGGGATTTCGTCTCCATATCTAGACTAACTGGTTAGTGCGCAGCACAAAAATTAAAACACTTTTGCAGTTCTAGTCTATAGACATGCTTATATCATTATCGTCATATTAAGAAGCCAAAATAAAATCACCGATTTTTTTATGATTTTAGACCTGGGCATGTCCCTCTAATCTTGGCCCACCATTTACGACGCTGGCCCAGAATTAAATGAACATTCTGCATCAAGTACACAAAGCCTAGATTTTATGCGTCTGATTCTGCGTGTGCGTCTGCGTGTGCGTCTGCGTCGAGTACACAAAGCCCCCTTTGGCCCCCTTACCACACATTTAACAACACATAAACATATTTCAGCCATAACTGATAATTAAACAGAGCACCTTGTTTTTCATATTCTCAAATATTATATTTAGAGTCCACCGAGCGTTGATTGAAAAGGTAAAATAGTATTTTTGTCCCACAAGTTTTTTACATGCCGCATGGTTTGCCCTTTTTCGCTCACCTGTGAAGTCTTACAGAATAGGGGCCTACCAGCCTACCTATTGTCTGTATTGGCCTATAGCATGTTTTTACAGAGCTTAAATAACAAAGACCATAGGGCCTACACATAAGTTACGCAAAGAAATAAATGAAATGAATCGGGCTTTAGGCCACCTTTGTGCACATATAGGCTAAACTGGGCCAGGAGAACCTCCTGAGGATGGTGAGATGATTGAGATGACACTGTCCTCCAGACACAGGATTCCAAATTCGAGCCCTGGCGGTCTGAGGCCGAGCACGCTACCGCTCGGTCACGGAGGCTCCCCACAATACTAACTTTCACACGTGGATGGGGAAGAAACATTTTTTGTTTCTTTGAAACCGCCGAGACCGGGAACCGAACCCGCCCGTTACGCAAAGATCTAGCCCTACCATTTAAATGTACATTTTTATTTTCAACTGAAACATACGTTATTTGCTTCAGTCTGAGCATTTGTGCCGCTGATGTCTTGGCAAATACAGACTAAAACAATAATATAACTTTTTTATATTTACGATTTTTCTGAAGCAAAGATGCCTGAAAAGTAGACGTAGGCCCTAAGCCTTGTTTGTTTATTTTATTATGAAGTTATAGATATAATACATGATTAGGTCAATACTGCTTGCTTTCAAATGATCGCATAGATACATTATAGGCTATTACGATACATTACTATATTTTTAATACCACTACTAAAACCTGTGTTATGTTACGCTGCATACGAAATATAATTTTAAAAATTCAAATATATTTTATAATTATTCGAGCTTTAATAAAGTTCAATAAAGTAAATAGCCTAGTTTTTGCTGAGAAATATGGGTGATCACAAATTTCGTGAATCATAAGAACGTAATGGTGTGAAGTGCTTTTAAAGCTGCATAACTGTTTTGCTCATTTTAATCAAAAGATTAATCCATGGAGAATGGTGTTTTATTTTTTTATTTTACTGCTCTGGTTACTGAGTTATTAAGGATTTAAGTTTGTTGTTTTTTGATATTGCTGTCCCACCAAAACAAAGACCTGATCACAAGAGTAATCAGGTAATACATACTGTCTGTATAACCAGGACATTAAAAGTACCAAGTGGCAGATAACGGTCATCATTGAAAAAAAGAGTGGAAGACTTTTAAAATTAATCTCATTTTTAAGTGATCTTAGATACATTTCACAGTACAAAGTGTATTGTCTCATGTCAGTTAGACATATCTAGAAGTTATTACTTTGTGTGATATGAGTCATATCTGCATATAATGTCATGTTTAATTTCGGTACTGGTATAGAGAATGTCACCCTGTTTTAGTATGGCGCTTTTAAGTGTGGGCCAGCATCTGAGCCTTTGACCCGCCATTAAGACACTCTCTCCCGACCGTGGGAAATTGCAGTCCGAATCAGTGATGTAAATCATCTTTTTTTTGCGAAGTCTTTTATTTGATACCTCACGGGCATTTCAAAATATAGTGACAATGCTATGAGTGAATTCAAAGTGAATTTTGATTGACAAGAGAAACACGATCTATAGTGACTATGCTATTCGAAAATATCAGACTATTTTATTTCATCGTTAGTCATCACATACAGTTATATAAATAGCGTAATGCGGTAAAATAAAAAAATGTAAGTTTCCAGCAAACAAGAGGCATTCAACCATTGATGGGTCAATGTTGTACCAGCGTCATAGAAGCTGGACCAACATTGAGCCATCGATGGGTCAGTGACTCGTGCCTGCTGAGTTATCATAGGGGCTGACCTAGTATTAGGACACATCGCAGCCAACACCAGGCATTGATCCGATGTCAAACTAATTGGGGGCCATCGTCTACAGCTCTGGCCCAGCGTTAGACCAAAGCGACTCCACGTCTCGTGTTTGTTATTAAGGGGTTTGATGTTGGACTAATGTAACATTATATTGGCCCACAATTATTCACTATTAGTATTACGTACATATTGTACACAGACGGACCGATTTACCACACCATATAAGTTGATGGTGTGTCGCGTCGTGATCTAATCCAGCTACATTTACATCGATTTTGTCCATTTATAAAGCCTTTAAAAATATATGAATGATTGTGTTGAACATTTTAGGTTATTTCGGTCGAAATAAACAAAACAGTTATGCAGCTTTAACATTATTGTTAATAGGCACCTACATTGTTGTTATTATGATACCAACATGAATTAATAAAACTTCTTAAGCGCATAGATACGTTTAAATATTAGGTACATGGTTGTGAAAATCGCATTATTTCACGATATTATCTATCTACATGTATATTGATCAATTAAGTTGTGAGCGTCAAAGCGTGCACAGTTTAGCAGCGTTACGTCATCAATGAGACCTTTCCCACACACATTGGACAATTTACCAATGTTTGATAAATGTTGGTACAGCATCGTAGACGGTGTACCGGCATTAAACCAACATTGATTCAATGTCGCGTGTTTACTGTGTCCTCCTGACACACCTATGGCCACCTAGAAGCCCCGCATATTTCACTAATATATAAAATGATGGTACCTCTATAACGCTCAAAATATCCACATAATATAGGCTACGTTGACTATCCTATTGTATATCGGAATAAGACAAACGGACTTATAATCAGATAATATACAAAATTCATGAGAACCCACAATGACCCGATCACCCCACCTTCCCGTCATATCATAAAAAATAAGACATTTTATACTCACCTAATGTCAGTTGGACGGTATACCCAGTTAGACTTTATATCAGTAAATCACTGTTGTTGTTGTTATTGTAAAATGTCCACATGTGTTTGAACAATAATCTGCAGCAAGTGTGTTAATCAAATACGTTATGAAATTGGGAGGAAATTAAAAAGCGAACGCCCCTCCTTATCGCTTTTCTCGTTCGCCCCCGTTAGACGTCGCTCGCCCCCGCTATGAGATATCAACAGCGCCTGGCTGGGGCGAACGTTTATTTCAGACAGAACAATTGCCGTTAAAATTAATGATGAAATGTCAGATAAAGTGAAACCTAATGCTGATACACTCCAAGGATCTGTCCTCAGCCCACTCTTATTTTTTATTTATGTGAATGATATTCCAGTAGATCCCATGAACAACCAAGTGAAGATATTACAATTTGCGGATGATCTAGGTATGTGGACATTCGGCCCCAACGCCACATACGTTCAATATCGGATCCATAAAACATTATCGGCTCTAGAAAAGTGGTGCTCCAAATAGAGAATTAAATTAAATGCTAAAAAGACGCAGCTAATTGTACTTAAAAAGAACGGGAGACAACACAAAAAAATCAAGCTTCAATTATTCGGAGAAGAAATAGATCATGTGGAAGAAGCAACACTGCTGGGAGTGACTATCACAAAAACATTTAACTTTCGATCACATATAAAAATGGCAATATCCAAAGCAAATAAACGATTAAACTTACTAAGACTTCTTAGTGGTACTAACTGGGGATGTAAGCCTAAAATAATCATGCAATTATACAAACAATTCGTCAGACCAGTCCTAGAATATGGAGCGATAGCTCTCCTATCGGCACCTAAAACGACACTAGGAAAGATACAACTAGTACAAACTAAGGCTATCAAGATAGCTTACCGCCTGTCGTGGTGTACCAGCACACGCAAAATACATGAGCTAGCAGAAATCGAACGTACCCATTAAAAATCGATTCCAATCATTAGCTAACAAATTTATACACTCATTAGAAGAACACTCAGAATTATTCAAACTCCGAAAGGAATTACATAATGCGATAAAGAAGTGGGACAAAACAAATGTTCTTGACGAGTTACTAGAAAACTCCAAGAAACAATATGGAAATGAGAATGGCATGTAACAACTAACATCAAACAACAAACATTTTGCGAGAAAGCTTTTCGCTATGCTCGTAAACTCAATTTATAAGACCAATACCTAATAATAGATCTACGTGGCTTATCATCTATATTACCGCAACCTATCTTGTCTGAGTTGATGGGGGAAAGCTTTTCGCTATGCCTCTTAAAACAGGGTTGACGGAGGTAACAACAAAAAGCAACCTTAAAACAACAGTTTTTACTTATCTCACTCCGAGAAACTTAAGAACACTTTTCATGATCAGACGTTGGGCATCGATACATATTAAGTGGCATTTCACCTGGGATTATTCTTATAAGTTTAGGGCTAGTTTTATTGTTTTAAGTTCACGGGACCCTTCCCGTCGCCTGTGTTAGTGGACCGGGTGGGACCCTAAGGAAATTGTCAGAGCTGCTTTGTCAAATGACTCTTTCTTTGAGGTCTGGAAGGTTTTCGCTCCCAGTGTTAAAACACACCCACTCACAGCCAACCGGTGTGGTGCCGTATGTGGGCGGATAAACGCAACCTATCGTCTGTCCGCAACGATCTTGCCCTCATTGTATGATAATACCACTATCAGTCATACACTGAAGGCATCAGGGAGTTTTATCCGAAGAATTTCAGAAGACAGGATGCTCAAACTCCACGGTTTTACCCTGTCGTGTTGGTTCGGGGGCCAACCATTCTATTTAAGCTATTACTGGTAACTCCAAATGACGCTGAAATGGGTACATTGACAGACGTTGTGTTTGACGACGTAATAACCGAGATTGAAAGGTAACACAAAGATATCCCACTATTTTCAAGAGCAATGAGACATTATGACAAACTCGACAACTTTTAGCATTTATCAGAGGTAGGTAATAAATGAAATACCCATCAAATGCTAACAGTTGAAAAATAAAAAATAAAATAAAATAATAATAAAAATTGCTAAATTAACTACATTTTACAAACTGTACGACGACAACAACGGACAACGGACGACACTATATGTGACAACGATATCTGAATAACAGTAGAGTTATGAAACTAAACCCAAACATGTAATGGCTGGCTATATGGGGACTATTATTTATAGTAAGCCTCGATTGTCTTAAAACTACTCTCAGTGCCTTCGGCGCTAGGGTTCCATCAATCAAGCTGGGACGAATATTTGGCCTGGCAGGGGAGAACATTGAGCCAGGCACAACCTCATGCAGATATTCTCTCTAACATGGTGTCCTGCTTTCTAATGAGCCATCAACAAGCGCATATGACGACCAGTAATTCACAGTTTTCGCATATTTACATATGCTAAAAGTGTTTAATTGTTTTATTAGATATTTTATGAATAGCTGCTGTACCACCTTGCAAACACACGTACGAATTGGAATCGATTTGCTGTGTTTCTAAGGTGAAATAGACGCCTGCTCACTATATATCGGCATAAAAATTGACACTTGTTGATTTTATTTCAACATGGATAAACTTGCCGCGCCAAAAAATCATCTGAATATACATTGTTGGCGAATAATCCCCGCACTGTAAGATTAAAACTATTCATAATAGCCATAGACCCATAACAAACATGTAGGTATTCTAATGAATCAGAAAGATCCAATTAGGACACTTATCATGATTTCAAATTAAAACAACCTGTTGGTTTCCATGGTTTCTATAAAAAAATCACATCTTTATAGGTTAAAGTGCTGCCTGTATTACCTGTGTAATCCATAGGAATAGCGGATGAAGGAAGCATTATATTACTTTTTTAAATGCCAACTCTGACAGTACTAAGACAATGATATAATTTTATTTTCATCCACTTGAAATTGTATCTCGCTTCCGCGACCCACAACTTCAAGTATTACATGCGAAAATCACTTACATAATTATTTACAATTTGAATTAAAACACTTGTAAATCAGGCAATTTGATACTCATTTATCGTTTGATTTTTTCTGTTTAAAGGTCAAGTAAAATTGATCAAAACGGCTATCCACATGATAATTAAACACTTTAAACCTCACAATGCTGAATTATTTAGTAAAAACCTTGGAGACCGAAAGGATTTTTTTTATTTGAAATCATCATAACTGTCTTAGTTAGCTCTTTCTGATTCATTTAAATACCTATGTTATGGGTCTACAGCCATTAGAAATATTATTACACTTACAGTGCGGGGATCGACTTTAGATGTCAGAATCTGACGTCCACAGACGTCAGATTCTGACGACTAAAGTCGATCCCCGTGCTGTAAGGGCTAAGGAGTATATATATCCATCCTCATGCTTGATAACTTTCACTTTCAAAAAGGGAGCTGAAATCATGTTATAATACATATTACAATGACATACAATTACATACAATGGAATAATCATAATTATACATATCGAGAGCTGCCAGATTGTTTCGCTTGGTTTCTTGGAATTACATTTCTCATAAAAGTACAAGTGCGCGGCCTATGCCAAATAATTTATATAGCTGGAAAAACTCTTTTTATTGGAATTGCCAAAAAATCATCAGTGAAAAGAGGGTAGTAATAATACGATTACTGAAATTTTAACACTGTAACGACACTTAAGAACCTTTTTAGCAGAGGGTGTGTGGGAAACGTCGAAATTTCGCTGCTGAGCCACTGCTGGTGAAACAATGTTTTAAAATTTAAGTCAATTTATGACATGACGGAATTTTAATTATGATTCTGCAATTGACTGTTGCCTAAAGTTTGTTTAATTTTAGGTTCAACGTCTTATGATCGCTGCCTATACCCAGGAAACATAAAACATTTACATTTAGATTTGTACAATGTCGGCCCAACGTCTTCGACGTTGGGCCGACATTGTACAAATGTCATACAAATGTTTTGTGTTTGCTGCCTACGCGTGGCCCTGACTACAGATTCAATGACAACGAACCGAGGTTGTACCTGTGGCTGGGGGCATGTTTCATGGCAACCAGTAGGACACAAATCTTTATCACTGCACGTGAAAGCAATGTCGTGCAAAAGCAAACAACAGTAATTGCTTACTTCAAAAGTAAGCAGTTTCTGTTGTTTGTCTTTGCAGAACAGTGGCCGGAATATGTCGGTCGTGTATCAAGGAAACAACGAGATGTTGACCATGTTGACTCCAGGCTGTTTTATTGTTGGGTCATACTCGCATGCTGTGGACCAACATTAAAACAGAATTGGCTTAACCCTTCGTATTACCTTGGCTGCACATGGGAGGTAGTCTCAAGATAACTGTTTTGTAAAGCAATTATATATATAATCTCTGTGTTGTTTAGAGAACTGTAGAGAACAGGATTGTCATTGTTCTTATAGATCGGTGGTTTATTAAACGCCGTCAACATCCGCTTTTCAATGATATATACATTTAGGTGGAAGTGAGTACTATACTATCCTTTTAAATACTTTTTTTTAAACGCGTGTATTGTTTTCACTAGGCCCTCACTTTGACATAAAAATGCTACGTGCATTTTGCAGTTTATGTGATGGAGATCTGAAAGCATAAAAATCTTAAGTGCACTTGTTTTTTTCCGTTTTGTCAAATGGCAAAACGGGGCGGATCCAGCGGGATTTCTATTGTGTGCTGAAAGGCTGTGTGGATCTGACATGACAGGCGTCTCATCGTGTCCCAGCAAACAGCTATCTCATCTTCATTTTTCTGTTTTAACCCTTTAACCGCCGGTGCCGCATATTTTCGGGTTTTTATTTTTAATTAGCACATCAAGTACCACATTTTAAATATGTTAAAGAACAAATGTGACATCAACCAGCAAAATTTGAAAAGAGTTACCCTCCATTTTGTCAAATCTGAATAATTTTCACTCACTTGAAGTTGTGGATCGCGTCAGCGAGACACAACTTCAAATGAGTGAAATTTAAATTGAATAATTTGGCGGTTAATGGGTTAACCCTTGTAACGCTAAAATATTAGTGTATAAACATTTGGTTGTAGGAAAATTTGGTCTTTTTTTAGGCATGTAAAATAATGCTTTTATGCATCGTGAAGGCTTAAAGGGTTTTAAAGCGCTGAATTAAATAACTTTTATTTTCAAGGGTGAACATTTCAAGAAGGTGAAAATAACTGGTATTTGTTTAACATATTTGCAAATGTTGATGTTAAAACAGTATTTTCAATCCCGATATAAGTGATTTGATCCGCAAATATACCATATTAAACAACTACAGTCTGAGCGGTGAAAGACTGAGGCATAAGCTAACAATAAGGGGATATTGTCGATCCTATCACAGCTCGTATAAAGCAAAAGCAAAAATTGCGTTTATAGAACTATGCGACATTATTGTAGTAACCTAGAAGTAGACCTCTACGTTATTCTCTGTACTTCGGATGTCAAATTGATGGAGTTTTGACATCCGGAGAGAAACCAGAAAAATAGAATTGCCTTAAGCATCGGAATGCAATTTGGAATTGAAAAAAGGATTTGACTCCAACTCTGGCTTCAATGCGGTATAACTACAGTTTCTACCATCAAGGACTTTAATTTCCTCAGATCGTAGCCTTAATACCATTCTGCATTGTATGTTTAATATTAAGAATGGAGTACAAGGTTGCAGTAAATTAATTTTTAGCTTGCCAGCAAGTATTAATAACCTGCTTGTTGAAGCTGCTGTAAGCCATATAATAACAATTATTGTGACATTAAATGCGAGAAAAGTTTGTACTAAAACATACTTATCATCATTATTTTGTTGAAATAATTTTTTGCAATAAATAATAAATATGCGATAAATAAATAAAATAAATCCTGGCATTTGCTTTATTTGAGATCAAACATTTGCAAATCTTGATATTTAAACAGTCATTTCATTCTCAATATCAGTGATTTGATCGTCAACTAAAAAAAATATTAAGAAAACTACAGTCGTGCTCAGCGGTGAAAGGGTTAACCCTTTAACCGCCAAATTATGCAATTTGAATTTTCACCTACTTGAAGTTGTGTCTTGCTGACGCGATCCACAACTTGAAGTGAGTGAAAATTATTCAGATTTGACAAAATGGAGGTCAACTCTTTTCAAATCTTGCTGGTTGATGTCACATTTTACCTTGAACATATTTAAAATGTGGTACTTAATGTGCAAATAAAAAATAAAAACCCGAATATATGCGGCACCGGCGGTTAAAGGGTTAAGCAGACTGAGCTAACAATAAAGTCAAACCTATCACACCTACTAAAGACAAACGCAAAACAGCGTTTATGTATGTTATATGTTCGTAGAAACCTGAGTGATAAGAAAAAAATGTAAGTGCTCGGTATCTTGAAGAAATACGTTAAGCTTCGTACCTCAGATGTCAGAACATCGTAAATGCGCTATAACAACATTTCTACCCTCAAGGAATTTAATTTCCACAGCCCATGACCTGAATGCCATTCTGTATTGTATGTTTAATATTCAGAATGAAGTGCAAGGTTGGAGTAAATTAAATTACTACTTAACAGCAAACATCAATAAGCTGCTTATTGAAGCTGCAGTAAGCCATAAAATTGTGTCATTTGTTGCGAAAAAGTTTGTACTGACATATAATTATTACCATATCTTGTTCATATAATTTCTTCCTCGAGAACTACTTTTCTAATCTTTAATGGGAATTTTCACCATCTTGAAGTTGTGTTTTGCTGACGCGATTCACAGCTTCAGGTGAGTGAAAATTATTCGCATTTGACAAAATGGAGTCATTTTCAAATCTCGCTGATTTTTTACTTAATGTTTATACTTAGTGTGCTAATAAAATAAACAAAACGACTATGATCGTGACCGGTGAATTAATGCTTAAACGAGCATAGGATTCACGTCTTTTGTTATTTAGGCTAGAATAGGATAACTTCATGTCGGATTAATGTTTAATTCAACAATATAATATATAATAACAATTCCCCCTTAAATATATGCAGATAATAACTACAACAATAATAGAAATAATATTTTAACTTTGACTGCTATCTGATAACACCCAAAAAATTAATAAACATGGTGTTTTTCACTAACGTATTAACCCTTTAACCGCCAAATTATTCAATCTGAATTTTCACCCACTTGGAGTTGTGTCTCGCTGACGCGATCCACAACTTCAAGTGAGTGAAAATTATTTCGATTTGACAAAATAGAGGTCAACTGTTTTCAAATATTGCTGATTGATGTCACTTTTTATCTTTAACATGTTTAAAAGGTGGTACTTAATGTGCTAATAAAAAATGAACACCTGTATATATGCGGCACCGGCGGTTGAAGGGTTAAATGTTTTAGCAGACAGTTATGAATCAAAAAGTAAACGCAGTAACTCTCAGTAAACAGCAGAGGGTGTTTCAATGCATATTTAATGTTAGGCCAGTGTCGAGGATGGTGGTCCAACATTTACACAGTTCTGGGTCAACGTCTAGTGTTGTCTGGTCATGAAGAGAAATATTACTATTTAAAAATACTTTTCCTTTGTGTATTAGTCTTGGGCCACAACACAGAACGTTGTGCCAACATTATTTCATCATTCCTGAGTGGACGTTTAACCGATGTTGCCCTAAAGTTGGACTAACGTCTCTAACGCTGGCCCAACAACGACTAAGCATTGGATTTATGACCCATACTTGTTGAGATGCATCTGCCATACCGCATAATGTGGACCGCTTGGTGGTCGACAAATGGTCGCCCCCCCCCTCCCAACTGAACACCACTAATCTTGTTAATGCCAATGCTAGGTCAATAATGGTACACTGTCTACGACGTTGGCCCAACATTTAACCAGCATTGTTTCAACTTCGGGTGAAAATATCATAAAGAGCTAATAATACGAGCTCCAACAATAATAGCAGTAATATTAGCAATCAAAGCATGATACGACATCTGACAAAAATAAGAAGGATGGTGTTTTCGAATAGTCCAGGAAACCTCTTAAACAAAAGTTATAAACCGAAGCGTAAAAAATCTGCAAATAAAACTAGAAAAGAGAGCAATTACTAGCTTTTGAATCGTCCCTCACAGCATTACGACATTACCACTATTGACAAAAACTAGTCAACAAGCCTAACGACTCGCACAAAATATGTCGACAGATTTAGCATTAATTTCAAAATAATAAAAAGAATATGTCGAGCTATTTTCTCAAATCTACAAAAAGTACACTTCACCTACCATTGTATGGGGCCGTTAAATTTAAATAGACAAATGGATGTTAGGTAATCTGCGTATGCTGAACTGATGGTGGTTGATATTAAACATACAATAAAGTGTGCGAAGATCTTAATTGAGTCCTAAAAGCAAGTCGTAAGAACAGCAACCTATTGCTAATGGGCTGCATTTTGGTCCAGTTTGCATAATGGGTACCTTTAACCAATATATTCAAGAAAGTCATTATCATGATGATACACTGCTTAAAACATATTTTTTTATTATTATATATCCTGCCCTACGGTGAGAGATGTTGTTTCACTTCTGTCAGCGATGGCGTCGGAGTGCACACTTTCCATTTCCGCAGCATATCAAATCAAATCAAATTGTATTGCCATATTATATCCGTACAGGATTCAGGGTAGGCCTATAGTATATACATTATTAGTGGTACATTATTATAATACATTGATGTACCTGATATTATACAGTGCTGATATTTTAAAACTTATCAGAGTTAAACACATTAGAAAATGTAGAGATACGCTGCCAATACTTAACGATGTGCATTTTTATGTATATTATCATTGTAGATCTTCGTAGCTCTAGACGAGCCGCAATATTACTACAGGACTCAGATAGTCCTAATATGTAATTACAAAAAAATAATATGAACGGATTATGTTTGTCCAGATTTATAAGATTTAAAACATGAGGACCATTTGCAATAGAATGTCTCCATCTAGCCGGAGCCCAAACTTCGCAATTACATAATAAAAATGGGTTTGATGCTGTTGTTGATTTAATTGAGAAATCTTGATTCCGTAGAAGTCCCTTCTTAAAAGGGATTTACAATATTGATATCTTTTTCAAAATAATAATTAATACAGAATGGTGTTTTAATTTTTATTTTAATCATCCGGTTGCTGAGTTATAAACGATTTAAATTTGACAATTTGTAAACAGCAGAACAAAACTGATCACAGCGGAGTAAGACACACTGTCTGTATAATCAGGACATTAAAAGTACCAAGTCTCAGATAATGAACATTAAAAAAGGATGGAACACGCTCAAACGTATTGCTATATTTGAAGTGATGATAGAAACATTTCACAGTATACAGTCTATTTTGTCATTTCATTTAGGCATATCTATGAGTTATTACTTTGTGTGATATGGGTGAGACATGCATATAATGTCATTTACTATGGGACTTCTTTGTATGGTGATTTAAAGTGTGGGCCAGCATCTGAGCTTTTGGCCGGACACTAAGACACTCTCTTCCGATCGTTGGATATTGTAGTAAGGAATAAGCTACAAATTCAGTGACATAAATTGTCTTTTTCGTTCTTTCAATTATTGTGATATTGCTACTAGACAATATCAGACTTTACGTTATTTTATTGTAAGTCATCACATGTAGTGATATAAATAGCGAAATGTTAAAAACTGAAATAATATTTTGTTTAATCAGATTTTACTGTAACCATCTGGTAACCGATTTTCCACAGGTGTGCTCTAACCTAGTGTCAGAAGATCTACGGCTGGTTATGTAGGTGCTGTATCTCAGCTAACACATTATTTTGGCCCATAATTCACCCACTATTTTACATACAAACTGTGAACACACCGATTCACTACTTAATAATTCTTTATAGTGTATCTCATGGCAAACTAATTCCGCTACATTTTCCCAGTTTTTGTGCATTCACCCACTATTTTACATACAAACTGTGAACACACCGATTCACTACTTAATAATTCTTTATAGTGTATCTCATGGCAAACTAATTCCGCTACATTTTCCCAGTTTTCGTGCATTTAAAGGTGATCTATCACCCCTTATATTGTATGAATAATTATGTCCTTATATGGGGTGATTGGCTATCTCAGAGGGCCACATGATAGCCCATCACTCCATGTATGGGGGTGATTGGCTATCATGTGACCCTCTCAGAGGGTCACATGATAGCCAATCACCCCATATAAGGAAACACTTGTGCCCCATCTTGTGGCAACTTTGATTTATTTGTCACAAAATTATTGATATTATTATTATTGATAGATCACATTTAAAAAGCCTCTAAAAGAATATGAATGATTGTTTTGTGCATGTGAAGATATTTCTGGTGAAATAAACAAAACAGTTATGCAGTTTTAAACAACTGCGCACAACATTGATCACGTGACTCTATCCGGTTGAAACACTAAGCTTTTTTATCCAATAAATACCAAACTGGGGGGTATTTTCAGTCATGAACTTAAAAAAAAGTATTTTAACCCCCAGAACGTAATATCAAGACGGTGTAGCCCCTTTACTCATATATAGTGCTGAGCTGGCTTTATGTGCTTGACACTGCGTGGGCGTAAAAACTTCACTGAGGACGAAGACTATTCCGGGGTAAACAAATTGTTCTGCTGTAGCCTATGTAACATGATATTATTGTATGTAAATGTCTCACATATTATTCTCCTAGCTTTGATAAATATCCCAGAAACTACTTTGTCATTTTGCACACAAGAAGTCCAGCGGGTCTAGTATATTTTGATTTTTCACCTTTTTTGGTTCGATATCATGACCCAATTAGCTGTTTTGATAGAAACTACCGGAGCATATCTCAGGAACTACTTGTCACATTGTTTTCAAATTTTACACACAACACCTCTAGGGGATCTTTGGGGTAACTGTAACTTGACCTACTTTTAGTTTTAGTACTATCCACTAATTAGATTTTTTGATATACACTTGCGGAGCATATAATATTATATAGCTGATTGCCCCATTAGCTTTAAATTTTGCACACAGCACCGGCGTAGATCTTCAAGACTACTTGTGCATTACAGCCATAGTGCACATAGATGGTCTCAAAGGTCAATACTGTACTTTGATCTAGATGTTGACCTATCACGTTGACATAAATTATAACAGTAGTATATTCAATTTATGTTTTTGCAAAATATCATGAAAACCGCTCAAGATAGCTAGACCATTACTATAAAACGAAATGTGAGACTCCATCAAAGGATGCACCTTACAAAATACAAAATTAATCAAATTCAAACATTTTTCACCTTAAAATGCATGCCTGTTATACGACAAACCCTGCTAGATAGATAGACCTTTACTATAAGGAAAATGTGAGGTTTCAGGGAGGAATGCGACCTGAAACTCGATCAAATTCAAAATGAATGAGTATCGGCCATTATTTGCTTTAATATGTGTGCTATCTGGAAAACTGTGCTAGATAGCTAAACCATTACTGTAAAACAAAACGCCAGTCTTCAGGGCATGATGCATATTAAAAAACAGAACTTTACCAAATTAGAAATAGCTGATTATCAGCGATTATTTACTTTAATATTGCTGATATCTGCAAGACTACTGCTCTATTGAAAATAATAGGGTTTCAAAAGGTTTCAGAGATGAAATTTTAGCACTAGTCTTCCGTAACTTCCGGTTATTATTTATTAGGCTTTATATACACAAAATAATAAATACAATACGTGTACGAAAATGAAATTGTAAATGAAAGTGGGTACATCAGGATGTCAACTACTGTAACAGGTGACCAGCACCCTTGCTACGCTTTACACCAGAATAAAATATATACATGATAATCACATGATCAGGCAAAATAAAAGCAGATATAAAAAACGTCTGCTGCTTAAAATTTTCCACTTGGTCCAAGTATCATTCGTGCCAAGTGGCATAATTCTACTACAAAAAACAGCAGTGGGGGTCCATTTTGTGCAGTTTACCTGTCCACTATGATAATCACACATTAAGTTAAAGTGTAAAAGATGATATACATGATATTATGTTTCTCGCGCCAAAATCAGAGATAAAATAATTGCATATTATTATGAGTGTTATTAAAAAAGGCACTCTGGAAAACGTAGAAACCTATACAATAATACACCACTGGCGCAGTTAGGCCTATATGTACACATAGGTGGCCAAAAACCCCATTTATTTCATTTCAATAATGATTGCCTTACAACGCTGTCCAGTGTTTGCTCCTGACGCAATTCTTTCTGCGAAGTAGAGCCCATATTCTAGTGCAGGTTAGGATACATCGTAGGCTTTGGATTGGTCGAGATGGCCATCCCCACCAATCGTAAGCTACAATATATCGTCACTAGAACGAGAATACGGGACAAGGTTGGCCCAACAGTATACCAACGCTTGATCCACAATTCATGCGGCTGGACTCGGTTTCATCATGATATATGGGCTGTCAGGAAGTACCCGAGGGGAAACGAGGTGTATTATATACCCTGAGCAGTCTGAAATGGCAGGTGATATCGATGGTGTCACACAGAGGCAAATCTCAGTCTGACATCCAGTATCGCAGATATTCACTTCTGTTTTTTTTCTATTCATCATCAGCCGAGCTGTATCACAGCAAACACAAAGCATTTGCATAACATTTATACAATGTTGGACCAACGTCGAAGACGTTGAGCCGACGCTGTATAAAAGTTATACAAATGTGTGTGTTTGCTGGAATAACTGCTCGTGTTTGTTGAGTCAACCAGAAGGAGCAAAACAAAATTTAACGAAATGTATGACTGCTAGACCCATATTTTTTATATTTTTTCTCCACTTTTATCGTTTCGCATGAGATATATTGGGTGAAAGTAAATACTGCTTTACGTCGTTTTCCGCACAATCATAAACATTTCGCGACAGAAAAGCTACACACTCCAGATATTTGACAAATATCTGACTCCGCCGGGATTCGAACCCAGTACCTCTGAGTTTCGTGGCACAACCGGATCAAAAGAGCTATTGGGGCCGGCCAGGTATATGGGATGCCTCACTGGAAACTAATCATCACCGGTTGAATGCTGGTCCACCGGCTACGACGATGTTCCAGCATTAAACCTACATTTGGACAAGGTATCATGTGTATTATTAGGATATGACGTGGCTATAAGCGGAAGCCTGACATTTCGCTGAGTACACCCACGGGCGACATTAAGGATGTTTTACCATGCTTGACAAAACACAACGAGTTTGTGATTGAAATCAGCTCACAGCAAAAAAAATACAATGTAAAACACTACTATAATTTAAAATTGCTTGCCATTAAACCTTTAGATCAATTAAAATTTCCAGTCACGTAAAGTGTCTCGCTACCGCGATCAACAACTTCAAGTGACTGAAAATTTGTGTTATTCGTGAAATTTAAGTCATACCATAATATCTGTGTTTAAATATTGAAAACATATTTTACATTCAACAGCTGTTTATACGGGTGCTAATAAAAACACACACTTTCGACTGCAGTCGAAATCAGTGTTCTAAGAGCTAACGGAAGACAACTTCAGTAAGTCAGTAAGTAACAGTCAATTACCCTGGCGTAAAGGATCAGAGTTGGTGACACGTATTGTGAAGCTTTAGTTGTGGGTATAATCCCCAGACCAATAAAAGCGGACGTGGCCCGGTCATTTTACGGAGATGCAAAACGATGCTTTAATGCATCGCGAGTGTGTAATGTTGGGCCAGCATCACAGACGTTGGGCTAGCTTGCACCCATGCATTCATTTATTCATTTATTTAGTCAATTCAATTTGGTTTAGTGTACTTTGTGACATTTCCTAACCATTATCATTTAAAACCAGGTTATTGAAATCTTTTGGACATGAAAGGGTGGATCTGCAGCTTTGTCAAGTGATAATGGCTGAAGTGCACTGGAGTTTTATACAACCATACTAGATAGTTTTGAAGGTAGTTTCGAAGGTCACAAAAAAATTGATATTTTTCATTATATATTATTATCATCATTTTTTATCGCTGTCATAGTTTATAATAATTAAGTATCAATTATTTATTTTTATTTTTATTAAATGTTTCCTAATTTTGTTATCAAATATTGCTAATTTATCAACAATTCCCGACTTTGTAATTATTGTTCAAAATGTATTTTGTTAATATTATTATTTAGAAATGCCGGACTGCTAGAAGCAGATCGTCGCCTCGGAGCTAAATGATCCTATCTGCCACTCCAGCGAGCGCATTGGATTGTTGCCGACTTTGAAAAAAAACAGTTATTTTCAGGAGATATTTTTTTAACAAACTATGTTTTTTGCTTGTTTTTTTTTGGTCACCAGTATTAACTTAAAAAAAATAGGTCAAAAGTTTGCTTTTATTTTGTCGCCCTCAATAGCTTTTTCAGAAATGTTTCCAATGTTTTTTTGCCCTCAATAATTTCCCCAGAAACAGATTTAATGATTATTTTTTCCTAAAATGTGTTTTCCACCCTCCCTCTAGAAAAACATAGTGCCCTTTTGTGAAACAAATACCTAGTGTGAATATTAGTTTTATTGACATAGACAATAAATACATTGAAAAAAAAATGAAATGAATCGGGCTTTAGGCCACCTTTGTGCACATATAGGCTAAACTGGGCCAGGAAAACCTCCTGAGGATGGTGAGATGATTGAGATGACACTGTCCTCTAGACACAGGATTCGAAATTCGAGCCCTGGCGGTCTGAGGCCGAGCACGCTACCTCTCGGTCACGGAGGCTCCCCACAATACTAACTTTCACACGTGGATGGGGAAGAAACAATTTTGTTTCTTTCAAACCGCCGAGACCGGGAACCGAGCCCCGGACACTGGCCTGAAAGGCAGCGGTGCTAACCACTATCCTAGGGCCCCCGCCCAATACATTGATAAGACAACATAACTCTATCATCCTGTTTGTCACTGAAAATATCACAATTTCCTTTGATGTCAGAAAACTGAACTTGCACAGCGACCAAAATCATGATTTGGTAATATTAGTGTAATATTAGCTTACTTTGTATTTTATGTGCAAAGAATTGTATCTTCGGCCCAAGTCTTGTATTCTACCCCTGAACAAGAGTGGTTCAGCCTGTCACATGACGAGATTGGCCAATCACCGCCGTCATTCAACGTTGTTATTTAAAATTAGGGGGTAGACGAGATACTTGGGCCGTATCTTCTATTATGGTTATACAGATCTCGTACGCCAATTTTTTACAAAGGCCCATTGCATTAGATGGACAGTATGTAGGCCTAAACTATAATTAATTTGCTTATGAAATAATACACTTTGTCTGACAGGGGGATTGCCTTATCTTAGTGCAAACAATAAATATGTAATCATACATTTTTGTGCCGCATTCTGCTATTATATTATATGACATATGACATTTTAACTGAGGAAGATTTTGCTGAATTTGCAGGAATATAAATCTCATTTGTCTTCTAATAACTTATAGGGGCCTACATAGTAACATGTGGCTAATTTTACCGTGCTTCGTGTCTGTAAATACATGTATTTTTTGCTTTAAATATTACAAAGGTGAGACTAACATTATTTTGTTCATTTTGAGAAGATTTCATATCGAGTAACGTTTAAAATTTGTATTTGTGTTATACATTTCGTCGCCTCGGAGCTAAAGGATTCTATCTGCCACTCTAACGAGTGTCAGATAGGATCCTTTAGCTCCGAGGCGACGATTTAACCTTTAGACTGCTAAACACGTATTATAATAGCCTACGATTTTATGACGCTGCTAAACATGTCCATATACGGGTGAATAAACTATCAAAATAGGAGGGGGTATTGTTGCAGTGAAAAATTAATCATATTAAAAATAAAAGTATTATGCTTGTCATACGTGGTAGGAATAATTGGGAATCGTGTTTGGCGTCCATTGTGTGTCTAGTTTTTTCAATTGTTATCCGCAAATGCGCCACCTAGCGGGAATTTTAGAACTACAAATAACAGATGCACGCTGACAGCAAAGGTTTAATGTTTACCAACAATACTGTGGTCATTTTAACCAAGGAAAATATGATACCTCCCTTGTTTTTACACAACAAAACACTCAGCCTAGACACAATTTTGGAAAGGCGATTTTATCTAAGATGATTTCATATGGGTCCATAGTCTAACCAAAAAATGTTTTAAAAAAAGTGTTTCCTAAAATTGAATCAAATTTTCATATTTAAAATGGACGCCACATGAACAGTGCAAAAAGTGAAAATGCGCCATATCTCAGTAACCAGTCATCATAATATGAAAACAAATACTGGCTCTACACCTAGGTTTTCTGGTATGGAGAATCCGTTAGCGTCATTATTTTTGTCATTCAAGGTCAGGGTCACACCCTGGATCAATGTCATAGGTCATTGTCAGCCACTAGCAAGTAAAAATATGCCATATCTCATGAGTTTCGAGGTCAAGGTCACACCATGAGTCAATGTCATAGATCATGTCAGCCACCAGAAAGGTAAAGTATGCCATATGCCAATACCTTGTAATCATATAATAACAATTATTAATGGCTCTACACCTGGGGTTTCGAATATGAGGAATCCGTTGGTGCCATTAGTTTTGTGATATAAGCTAGTTGAATTGAAGCAAATCTAACAAAATAGGCTAATTTCACCTATGTTTAGTTGATTTGACCTTTTTGTGACATTGCGATGACCTTGTTATGACCTTGGGGTAACACTCCTGTCAAGCCCAGCCAAAACCCACGTCATCATGTGTATTTGGGCTGGGATTTATTGAAGTACTGGCAATTGGTTCAAACATGACAATCGTTGAGTTATTTGGTCCATTTCTGCCATATAAGAAAGGGGTGACATAAGGGTGATTTGATAGAGTATTACCCTTTCAACCCTTATATTAACCCTGTAACCTCTCGGGGGGTTTAGGTATATTTTCATGCAGGGGTCTATGTGAGTTTCAACCACCATTGACATCTCAAGTGAGTTGAATTGAAGCAAAACCAACAAAAAATAGGCTATATGCACCTATGTGGAGCAGATTTGACCTTCCTCTGACCTTGTCATGACCTTGGCGTAATGCCCCCGTGATGGCAAACCCCAACCCATGTCATCATTTGTACTTGGGTTTGGATTCATCAAATGTATTTGAAGTACTAGCCATTGGTCGAAACATGACAATCGTTTTGTTATTTGGTCCACTCCTGCCATACGAGAAAGGGGTGACCTAAGGGTAATTTGATGCGGTATTACCCCTCTAGCCCTTATATTACCCCCTGTAACCTCTCGGGTGTTGTGGTATAGCTCAATTCTGGGGTCTTGGTGAGTTTCAACCACCACATACATCTCGAGTGAACAGAGTTTGAGCAAAATTTTCCAAAAAGATTTGGTTACCTTGGTTACCCGATAAACACAGATAAGTGACCAATAAAAGCAGACAATCATACATGGTCCTGTAATGTATCTATTATTTTAAATTAGAAAAAAAAATACTATTTATCTGGGGCTGTTCTGGTGTTAACAAACCTTATTTAGAAAAATATTGTGATGAAAGGGTTAAACTTGGTCAGCAGTGATAGCCCACACATCCTGCCAAGCCAGCAGTCAAACAAGTTACTGACATTTCAATGTCCAAAAAAATTAACCAGCCGGAGAGTTGCTGGTTTTATTTTCGGCCTACCCAGCAAACACAAAACATTTTCTAATATGTTTCAAAAAATCCCATAATAATGTTTTACAACATTAAAAAGTCGAGTCAACAGAATATTATGAAACATTTATGAAAAGCATTCAACATTTTTCAAAATGCATTTTTTTATCAATATATCAATATTTTTAAAACGTTTTTAAATGATTTTGTTGAATAATATTTGTAATTATTGTTTTAATTATAATATTCTGTTGACCCGACGTTTAAATATTTAAAAAACATTTAGTCTAACATTTTCTAAATTTCATTAAAATGTTTTTTGTGTTTGCTGGGTAGCATTAGTAATTGCATTTTAGATGCCTTTTTCCACTCAACTGAATTAGGTGGGTGTAGGCTTAGAATGAAAAAAACGCAATGTCTGCCTATAGAATCCCGTGCCTCACAAATAATTGATAAGGATTCGCGATGTCAGGCAAAACAGGAAGACGACGAAATTGATTTATCATGTTTCCATTATGGCTGTGAGACTTTCAACCTTTCAACAGGTGTTGTACAATGTCGGACCAGCGTCGAAGACGATGGGCCAACATTCTACCAACATTGGCTGAAAGTTACGTGTACCTCCTGTCACATATCCATATGTCTCACCTTGAGATTTGGAAGATGATGACGCAATTTCCGTCTCAATGTGAAAAAAAACCCATCCCGATTTTGTAAAAATATCTCCGAGAACGCCCTTGTTGTCATGTGCTACACTATTTTTATTTCATGTGATATCATCGTAAATATGCCATGTGGTGCGCAAACGCGATGATGGACATTACCCTTTAACCCTTACAGCGCGTATTTTTGTTTAGAACATGGAGACGAAAGGGTTATTTTTATTTTGTGATCATCATGAATGTCTTAGTCACCTATTTCCGCTTCATTCGAAAACCTATGTTTTCGGTGTACAGTTATTAGACCACCCTATAAATATGTTTTATCTTAGAGTGCGGGGATCGACTTTACACGTCCGATTCTAACATCTACAGACGTCAGATTCTGACGACTAAAGTCGATCCCCGCGCTGTGAGGGTTAAACCCTCACGATTCATCAAAGCGTCATTTTGCACCTCTGAAAAATGATTTTCTGACCTAGCACTATTTTTTTCATGGAACTGTTTTAGTAGTAATAATATTTTTTTTCATTTGCCACCCACTTAAAGTCATCTTCATCCACTAGAAATCGAGAATTGCGACGGCAATTCGCGGCTTGTAGTGGATGAAGATGGCAATGCTAAATTCAGGCTCAAGAGGATTGAAGTGTTAAGCGTGCACACCTCGACTGGCCTGAACATTTACGCGTTGCGAAATTCATGAAGCAAGGGGAAAACGTCGACAACTTGAGAGAAAGTGGAAAGCAAGTGGTTTGGAAATTGATCGTCAAATCTACTGCTCGTAGCGGCAAGCTGTAACTAAGCTGATACACTCTGTTAAAATCGTTTTTTATCGCTCTGACATCCAGACTGCTGGTGGAGAAAAATGAAATGAATCGGGTTTTAGGCCACTTTTGTGCACATATAAGCTAAACTGGGCCAGGAGAACCTCCTGAGAATGGTGAGATGATTGAGATGACACTGTCCTCCACACACAGGATTCGAAATTCGAGCCCTGGCGCTCTGAGGCCGAGCACACTACCTCTCGGCCACGGAGGCTCACCACAATACTAACTTTCACACGTGTATGGGGAAGAAACAATTTTTGTTTCTTTCAAACCTCCGAGACCGGGAACCGAACCCCGGACTCTGGCGTGAAAGGCAGCGGTGCTAACCACTACCCTAGGGCCCCCGCCCTGCTGGTGGAGAGCAAAAAATTCTCTTCAGACTACTTCTTAAAACAACAGACGTATCACTACCATCAGCTAACTCACCAGCCGAGTTGGCCGAACAGTTCAAGTACATGTACTTCTTCAGTGACAAAGTATCTCGAATCCATCGTGTCTCTTGGGTGGGGACGTGAGGGCAATGCAAGTTCTAAGTGATGAATCAGTGGCTCTGCCGTCCAACTGCTGTCTTGATGAATTCAGTCAGGCAACTACCGAGGAAATTAGACAGTTGCTACGAAAATCACCAGTAAAATTATGTGAACTGGACCCCATGCCTACATGTCTACTGAGAAAATGTGAGGATGTCGTGGTATCAATTGTGATCAAAATTATCAACATGTCTCTGGAGTCCGGAACTGTTCCGGCCGACCTTAAAGCTGCATAACTGTTTTGTTTATTTCGATTAAAATCATCTAAAACGTCCAAAACAATCATTGCTATTGTTTTAAAGGCCTTATAAATGCACTAAATCTGGGTAAATGTAGCGGAATTAGCTTACCATGCGGTACACCATCAAGTATTATTAAGTAGTGATTCGGTGTGTGTACAATATTCATGTAATAACGGTGAGGTTATGGGCCAATATAATGTTACATTGGCCAGCACGAAACCACCCCATTAATAGCAAACACATACGTTGAACTGAATCGGCATAAAATTGGGCCAGTACCACAGACAATGGGCCGACATTATTCTGCCATTGGATCAATGCCTCGTGTTAGCTGAGATACAAAGCCCTCATAACCAGCCGCAGATCTAGATGGTGGATACTGGGTCAAATCGGTTACAGTAAAGTATGATGTTTTTAAATATTATTTTATTTTACTGCATAGCGCGATGTATATCACTGTATGTGATGATTTACGATAAAATAAAATAAAGTCTGATATTGTCTAGTAGCATTTTGACTATATTTTGAAATGTCCATGAGATACCTAATAAAAAAATGCAAATGTTTCTCAAGAAAATCACGAAAATCCAAAGAGCGAAAACGATGATTTACATCACTGAATTTGATGTCAATTCCGAGTACAATTTCTTACGGTCTGGGGAGAGCGTCTTAATGGCGGACCAAAGGCTCTGATGCTGGCCCACACTTAAAAGCACCTTACCGAAATAGAGTTCTATTTTTCAGATGAGTGACATTCTTCATACGGGTACCGATATTAAACATGACATTACATGCAGATATCATCCATATCACACAAAGTAATAACTTCTAGATATGTCTAACTGATATGAGACAATACACATTGTACTGTGAAATGTATCTATGATCACTTAAAAAAATAACAATTATTTTAAAAGTCTTCCTCTCTTTTTCCTATGATGACCGTTATCTGCCACTTTTAATGTCCTGATTATATAGACAGTATGTCTTACTCCGCCGTGATCAGGCTTGTTTTGGTGGGGCAACAATTTAAAAAAAAAACTTAAATCCCTAATAACTCAGTAACCGGAGCAGTAAAATAAACAAATAAAACACCATTCTCCATGAATTAATCGTCTGAATAAAATAAACAAAACAGTTATGCAGCTTTAAAGTAACACATCTGAGTCCACTTTTAACCCTTTAACCGCCGGTGCCGCATATATTCGGTTTTTCATTTTTTATTAACACATTAAGTACCCCATTTTTAATATGTTACAGTTAAAATGTGACATCAACCAACAAGATTTGAAATTAGTTAACATAAATTTTGTCAAATTTAAAAAAAAATTCACTCACTTGAAGCTGTGGATCGCGTCAGCGAGACACAACCTGAAGTGGGTGAAAATTGCAATTGAATAATTTGGCGGTTAAAGGGTTAAAAAAACATACATACATACATACATACATACATACATACATACATACATACATACATACATACATACATACATACATACATACATACATACATACATACATACATACATACATACGGCTTAATTCAATCCCTCCGAGTGTTCCTCGGTGTTCATCAAAGCAAAAACTTGAATACGGTGTTCCACAAGGGTTGGTTCTCGGACTAAATTTTTTTAATGTGTATCCGGCGTCGCTTGGCAGGTCTCGAGTGTCATTTCTATGCTGACGAAACTCAGATATACAATTCTGTAAAACCAATGCAGGAAGATATTCAGCGCAGCATTGAGGACATACGTATCTGGATGAAGCACAACTTCCTCAAATTAAACGATGATACGAAGTTTTTTTGACTCGTTGATCTCACCCGCCAGTTTAGTCCGTAACGTAGGTGGGAAAAGGTTGTTCATGCGTTTATCACCTCGCGACTTGACATGAACAACTCACACAATAATGAATCTGCATTGGCTACTTGTTAATCAGCGCATTGAATACAAACTTTTGCTGTACGTATATCGCTCTGAATATCGCTCTGAACGGAATGGCTCATGTGTATATTACAGAGCTACTCCAGCCATACGTGGCAGGACGCTGTTTGAGGTCGCTATGCAGCATATCAAAATTCTGTGTCATGTTCATGTTGATTTTGATTGATGATGATTTCTCACATCTATGTCCATTAATGAAAAATTCAAGATGGCCAACACTGATAAGAAAAAAAATCAAGTTTCCGCTATATTATCACTAATAAAAACACACAATCAATGTCATTTGTTGTGCTTATCCATGAGAGCGGCCAGAATATCATATTAAAGTGGAAAAACATTCATTCAAAATCAACATGAACATGACACAGAATTACACACTGGCACTATGATAGCCATTTACTGTGTGTTCCACGTACAAGCCATTCTTGGGGTGACAGGGATTTTAGCAAGGCGGCTCCTCTGCATCTGTTTAATTCCCAATAATTATACTAATAATCTTGTCATTTTTTGCTTGTAGGTTATTTTGATCATCCAGCACAGACAGCTTAGCATGGCGGAATCCACTAAACTGGAACTGGCGCTGCTTGAGAAAGCTCGACTGGCCACATTACAATGGCCCGCTAACGTTACATCTCTCATTATCGCTAGAACTGCAGCTAACCTCAGCCTGTTGTCTGATAGTGACAGGCTTTCAAATAACCTCTCAGTGGACACTTATGATTTTGCCTGTGTGATGTCAGACATGGATGAAGGACAGGTTCTGGTCTCTCACAAAGTCTACCTTCATGCCTCTCTGCTGTTCGTCATGGTAGGTCTTATTGGTAATATTCTGAGTATGCTGGTGTTCTCCTCGGCGGGCATGAGAGCTGTATCATCCAATGTGTACCTCTTGACCCTAGCCTTGTCTGACTCCATGTACCTGATCAGCGTGTTCATGACCAAGATCCTCACCACCCTGCGCTGCTTCTATTTTCCTCATCTGGCTGTTGACGTGTTTAACAGATACTTATTTCTCTGTAAGGCCCTTCAGTATTTGCTTGACCTTCTCTCCAACTACTCTACCTGTTTGATCATGGCTTTCACAATGGAGCGGTTCTTTGCTGTACACAAACCGCTGGTGTTTAAGGAATCCTTCACGGTGCTTAGAGCACGGATCACTTGTTTGGTGCTCTTTATGACTCTATCCATCTGGATCGCTCCCTATCATATGATGTACATCGGCATGCCATACGGCGTCAACGTCTGTACAGTACTCCCCGATCACGAGGCTGTGTTCTCTGTTCTCTACATTATTGAGGTGCTCATTTTCCGCATATTTCCCGTGTTTGTCATCACAATCCTCAATATATTTATAATAAATAAACTTGTGCATTTGACTCGCGCTCACAGGCGCAGGAAAGCTGCTAGTTACTCCATTGAACTCACTGGTGTACAGGGTACATCGCCTAGAAGGGGTAGAACTAGAAACGGGATGACGAGCATAATGGATAAGATTAGACAGACTAAGGGACCCAAACTTGAAAACACGCCTAAATCAGATGATGCTGCACTCTCTACAGAAACCAGATCTGGAAGGGATACCAATATGGATAACACTAAAAGAGGTAGAAGACTCAGAGGTGGAACCGCAGCCGTTTTGGAGAGACCGGCTCGCCCAGGATCAAGACAGGATAAAAACATGCAGATGACGGTGATGTTGATTGTTGTGTCTACTACTTACATTATCGACTTCATGCCGGTCCTGGTTCATTTTGTCTTGTGGAGACTACAGCGTTCAGAGCTGATCAGTGTCTCAGAAAACTCCATGGTAATGACACAGAATTATACAAAAACTCTTTACATATGCGGCTTTGCTATGAACTTTTTTCTCTACACTATAAGTGGACGAGTATTTCGTGAGCAGTTAATAAACATATTTAAAGACTGGAGGAAAACGATTGGTCAAAATTATTTTGTTTGTATCATGAAAAAAAACACACATATCGTATAAGCGGGGTAAATTGGGACACTTTTCCAGTTTTTTGTATCGCAGGCATTGTTATATAAATATTCCGCTTTGTTTTTACGATTTTCTATACATTGTATGTGTCTGTTAATATAATGTATATGAATGTATCTGATAAATTACTTCTTCTTCAGTTTAATAGATCTTTTTAGTCGGAAGGTCAAGGTGTCCCAATTTACCCCTGACTGGGATAAATTGGGACACCACTGCCCGTCCTGATGGTCACACACCCATCCTCCTGATCACACATGCATTCTACTGGTCACACACCCATCTTACTTGTTTCTCACACATCTAACTGGTCACACAACAGCCCTACTGGTCACACACCCATCCTGCTTGTTTCTCACCCATCCTACTGGTCACACACGCGCCCTACTTGTCACATACCCATGCTACTTGTAACATCCATTATGTTGGTCAAACTCATCCTTCTGGTCAGAAGCCTATCTACTGCTCACACACCCACCTTACTCGTCACACCAATCCTCATGGTCGTCCATCCACCTTACTGGTCACGCACACATCATACTGGTGACACACCTATCCTACTAGTCGCACACCCAATCTACTGGTCACACACCCATCCTACTAGTCAAACACCTAATCTACTGGTCACACACTCATCTTACTGTTCACACACCTATCCTACTGGTCGCACACCCATATCCTACTGGTTACACACCCATTCTACTGGTCATAAGCCCATCCTACTGGTCAAACACCCAATCTACTGGTCACACACTCATCTTACTAGTCACACACTATCCTACTGTTCACACACTGATCCCCTTGGTCACATACCTATCCTACTGGTCACACACACATCATACTCGTCACACACTGATCCTGTTGGCCACACACCCATCCTACTGGTCACACACCTATCCTACTGGTCACACACCCATCCTACTGGTCACACACCCATCCTACTGGTCACACACCCATTCTACTGGCCAAACACCCCTTTTATTGGTCACATACCCATTCGACTGGTCACACATCCATCCTACTGGTCAAATACCCAATCTACTTGTCACACACTCATCTTACTAGTCACACACTCATCCTACTGGCCACACACCCATCCTACTTGTCACACACCCATTCTACTGGTCACACACCCATCCTACTGGCCTAACACCCATTTTACTGGCCACAAACCCATCCTACTGGTCAAACACCAATCCTACTGGTCACACACCCATTCGACTGGTCACACACCTGTCCTACTGGTCACACACACATCCTACTGGTCACACACTGATCCTACTGGTCACACACACACTCTACTGGTGACACAGTGACACCCATCCTTCTGGTCACAAAATCATCCCACTGGTAACACACCCATCCTATTTGCCACACACCCATCCTACTGGTCACACACTGACATCATACTGGTCACATCTATTCTGTTGGGCATACACTCATCGTTCTGGTCAGACGCCCATCTACTGGTCACACACTACCCTACTCGTCACACACATCCTCATGGCCGCCCATCCACCCTACTGGTCACGCACCCATCCTACTGGCCACATACCCATCATAATGGCCACACACCATTCTCCTATTGGCCACACACCCATCCTACTGGTCACGCACCCATCCTACTGGTCACATACCCATCCTACTGGTCACGCACCCATCCTACTGGTCACATATACCCATCCTACTGGTCACACACCCATCCTACTGGTCACACACCCATCCTACTGGTCACACACTCATCCTACTGGTCACATATACCCATCCTACTGATCACACATTCATCCTACTGTTCACACATGTATCATAATTCTCGGACATATCTGTGTTTTGTCCAATAAACATATTCTACTTATAATGTTAGTTTTTCTTGTTAGTACATAATTTTTTTCTGAGAAATGTCAAATCACAAGTAAACTCTCTCATCATACATGTAGAGGCTTTTTCAACAAAATGATGCTTAATTGTTTTTAGACAGTAAAACAAATAGCTCACTAAAATACGAAATTACACCACGCATGATTAATTCTCAAATGTTAACATTTAATTCATATGACAGCATTGAAAAGTCATTTTCATTGATCGCTGATAAATGAAGATTAACATGAGTGTACTAGGTTTCAATTATTTATTGACTTGGCGAAAATATAACAGATACAACAAATGGTATCCCAATTTACCCAAGTGGTGTCCCAATTTACCCCATCTCCCAAATTACCCCGCAGGCAGGCAAGCAGGCAGACAAGCAGAGTGGCCTAGCCTGAACATAGCAACATTGTGCTAGCTTAGTCTTATATTACTGTGGGAATGCGTTGTAGCGAGTGCTTATCTGCTTATGACCTTGACAAAGCACACTTGATATGTTTGACATTATCGGTTCCATGTTATATACATGCACAATCTAACATATAATTATGCATTGTATTATAGTATCCTATGTTATTGTAATTTATTAGATCAATTTAAATTAGATGTAAATTTAATACTTATTTTGTTTTTCTGTTTCCCCTGTATCTCAGCAGTTGGAGTCATCTCTTTATATGTGGTCCATGAATCAGTGATATCAGTCCACCGGGAATCGGATCTACGACGCAGGTCACTGAAAAAATGTATTTGATATCCCAGTGAGCAGGAGACATTGACCCAATGTTCAACCAATGTCGGGTCGATGGCGTAGTTAAAAAATTAGCCAGCCTGTACTGCTAGCACACTATTACCATGGTTATACACGGTTTCACGGGGGCGTGTATTAATATTTTTAAAATGGTATTCATGAGCCAAGATAACAAATTTTATATTTTTGTTGATGTGAACATATTTGATAATGTTAAATTTGATGTACAGTTATATTGCGAGCTTTTCAATAGGGCGTTTGTACAAATTGCATACGATCACATAAATGAAAACTAGACATAAATATCCACGATTTCCCGTATAATGGAATGACTACAAAATCATATAAATGTTGATATTTCTCAGCGGTGTGATCTTCTCATTATATCTATCTATTGCACTGCAGGTGATCTCTCAGTTACAGTGCAGCAAGCAAAATTGTATTCGTCTCCTTTGATATGAAAGGGTGTATCTGTCATTTTACTAAGTGGCAGATACACCCGCTCATACATGTATCTAAGGGGGCGGTATGTGTTCAGCTTTTATTAAAAATATATAAGTCTTACAGAGCGAGGATCGACTTTAGTCTGTAGACGTCAGATTCTGACAACTGAAGTCTATCCCTGAACTGTAAGAGTACAAATATTTATATTGGCCGTAGACCAATTACATAGGTATTCCAATGAATCAGAAAGATCTAACTAAGACATTTATGATGATTTCAAACTGAAAAAAAAACATTAGCCTCCAAGGTTTTCATAAAAAAAATTCAGCGCTTTAAGGGTTAAAAACGAGATGTGAATCTTCAAGCTTTGTAAACACATTGAATAGGAGAATAATAAACCATGAAAAAATGTTACTGATTTTGTTAAATGTTACAAAATGTTTTATTAACCGTAAAAGAGCTCAGTTACAGAATTGAAATTTCCACCGACTTGAAGCCGCGACCCACAACTTCAAGTGGGTGATACTTACTGCAAACCCAGTAAACGTAAAACATTTGCAAAACATTTACACAACGTCGACCCAATGTCTTCGATGTTAGTCCGACATTGTACAACTGTTATACAAATGTTTTGTGTTTACTGGAATGTGTTCATTTTGAGTTAAGTTGAAGAAGACATAAAAATGTTGAGTTTCTAGTTTTAACCATTGTGCTACTAGGCATGTGTTATATACGGTTTTCAGCAGACAAAATAAAAAATTACATTTAAATCTATAAAATTGTTTGTGGTGGATCCTCAGCTCATCAAACAATTTAATTTTGATACTTACTGCAAACCCAGTAAACGTAAAACATTTGCAAAACATTTGCACAACGTCGACCCAATGTCTTCGATGTTAGTCCGACATTGTACAACTGTTATACAAATGTTTTGTGTTTACTGGAATGTGTTCATTTTGAGTTAAGTTGAAGAAGACATAAAAATGTTGAGTTTCTAGTTTTAACCATTGTGCTACTAGGCATGTGTTATATACGGTTTTCAGCAGACAAAATAACAATTACATTTAAATCTATAAAATTGTTTGTGGTGGATCCTCAGCTCATCAAACAATTTAATTTTGAAGATATTTTTTCATAAATAGTAAGATTTTTTCTCGATTTGGAGCTTAGCATTGCTGATGCAGCTTCAAATGAAGCCAACATATCTTCGAAAAATGACCTCAATGTAGATTGACTAATTAAGTCCGTCTGCCGGCTGCAAGGAAAGCTACTTATAACGATTGCAGAGGTTCTGGAGAAGCGTGTAATAAGCCTACTTAAACCACAAGTTGCCCTACAATATGGTGACAAGTCCGACAGCGCCAGCTATGCTTACGCCACAGCTAAATATAATGTAGGGCATGATTAATACATGCAATATCCGCACATGTACCACCTTATTCACACTATTTTGCTATTTTTTCTCTTTAAAATAGTGTCTAAGCTGTAAAATATCTTTGCGTCAGATTGATTGAACAGGATTGAGATAACATGATTATCATAAAAACGCAGTAAATTGAAAAAATGATGTTTTTTAATCAATTAGCGTTGGACCACATTTCGTCAGCTTGCATATAAAAGGATGTATCTGCCACTTTACAAAGTGGCAGATACACCCTTTTATTTTTAAGGAGAACACATCCCAACAAACACGAGACGTTCACCCAATGTTGGATTGATGTCGGACAGCTTTGCCTTGACATATTACCCTGCAACAACATTTTAGTTTTTTTGGACGTTTTTCTCGTGAGTTTAGATGTTTTAGGGTTGTTTTGAAATTGTTTTACTTTCAAATATTGGTGCATGCACTTGTTCACAAACACTGAGTGACTTTGACTGTAATGTAACAATAACATGATTTTATGAGGCCGATAGGCTGCATTAGTGGCACAAGATGGGGCCAAGGGCTGCTGGCATTTGTAAAGGGCTACTAAAATAGCCTATTGCACGGAAAAAAAAGTTTTAAGGATATTTATTCTTTGGCCGGGTCTATTTGCCCCGTCACGGGGCACACAAGGCAAGAAAAGTGCGTTGGATTACCCCTGACGGGGCAAATAACAGTTAAATCCTCTTCCATGTCCCGTGACGGGGCGTGGAACCGCTAATTTTGTGTCTTCGATACACCGTGGCGGACGAAATAAAGAAAAATTAGAGCTATACAGCCCGATGTGGTGTATGCAAGCTAATTAAAATGTCCTTGGGCACCCCGTGAATGATGTAACGAGGTTTCTTATTGGCTGTTAAAAGAAGCATTACACTGGGTCCATTCGACTAGCACAATCAATATGTTCGCTATAGTGCAACCAGCCCCTTATCCCTGAGAGATGAAGTTTAATAGTGTGCAACCAGCCCCTCATCCCTCCTGAGAGATGATGTTTATCCAGTGTGTAACCACCCCTCATCCCTCCTGAGAGACGAAGTTTACCCAGTGTGTAACCAGCCCCTCATCCCCGTGAGAGTGTACAAGTGTGCAACCAGCCCCTCATCCCTCCCAGTTTACCTACTGTGCAGTGGGCCCATCATCCCTTCTGAGAGATAAGGGTTTAGCCAGTGAACAGCGAGCCCCTCATCCCTCCTAAGGATTAGGTTTGGCCAGTGTGCAGTGGGCCCCTCATCCCTCCTGAGAAATGATGTTTACCAAGTGTGCAGTGGGCCCCTCATCCCTTCTAAGAGATGGGGTTTATCAAGTGTGCAGTGGGCCCCTCATCCCTCCTGAGAGATGAGGTTTATCGATTGTGCAGTGAGCCTCTCATCCCTGACTCTGCCTGATGGATGAGGTTTACCCAGTGTGCAGTGGGCTCCTCATCCCTAACTTTGCCCTAAAGATGAGGTTTACCCAGTGTGCAACCAGCCCATTCATCTATCCTGAGAGATGAGGTTTACCAAGTGTGCAGTGGGCCCCTCGTCCCTCCTAAGAGATGAGGTCCACCTCATCCCTTCTGAGAGATGAGGTTTATCAATTGTGCAATGAGCCCCTCATCCCTGACTCTGCCTGACAGATGAGGTTCACCTAGTGTCCAGTGGGCCCCTCATTCCTTCTGAGAGATGATGTTTACCCAGTGTGCAGTGAGCCCCTCATCCCTAACACTGCCTGAAAGATGAGGTTTACCCAGTGTGCAACCAGCCCCTCATCCATCCTAAGAATGAGGTTTAGCCAGTTTGCAGTGTGTCCCTCATCCCTCCTAACAGATGAGGTGTACCTAGTGTGCAGTGGGCCCCTCATCCATTCTGAGAGATAAGGGTTTAGTCAGTGTGCAGCGAGCCCTCATCCCTCCTGAAGATGAAGTTTAGCCGGAAGTGTGCAGTGGGCCCCTCATCCATAGCTGGGCCTGAAAAATAAGGTTCACCCAATGTGTAGCGAGCCTTTCACTCTCTCAGGGTGGAGTTTACACAGAGAGAGGAGGTTTACCTAGTGTGAAGTGGGCCCTTCATCCCTCTTGAGAGAGGAGGATTACCCAGTGTGCAGTGGGCCCTTCATCCCTCTTGAAAGAGGAGGAGGTTTATCCAGTGTGCAGTGGGCCCCTCATCCCTCCTGAGAGAGGAGGTTTACCTAGTGTGCAGTAGGCCCTTCATCCCTCTTGAGAGACGAGGTTTATCCAGGTTTATCATCCCTACCTGGCCCTGCAAGATGATGAGGTTTACCCAGTGTGCAGCGAGCCCCTCATCCATCCTAAGGATGAGGTTTGGTCAGTGTGCAGTGGGCCTCTCATCCACAACTAGGCTGAAAGATGTGGCTCACCCAGTGTGTGGCGAGCCCTTCACTCTCCCAGGGTGAAGTTTACACAATGTGCAGCTGAGCCCCTCATCCCCAAGAGATGAGATTGACAGATTTTCCTATACTGATGCCTATAATATCTATAGTATCACGTCTCTCTAATATTAACCCTATGTGGACTAAACTATTACATTTCTTCTATATTAACCTATTGATGTCTGGAGTGTTACATTTCGGATTTATCAACCCTCTGTTGACTAGACTATTGCAATATTTACCCTCTGTGGTCTAGAGTACTACGTTTCTAATATATTCACCATATGTGGACTACACTATCATGTTTATGTTATTTTAACCTACTGATGCCTAAATCATCACATATATTATTTATTAACCCTCTATAGGCTGGAGTACTACGTGTATTAACCTTCTGAGGTCCGGAGAGTCGATAGTATCACGTGTCTCAAATATTAACCCTCTGTAGACTATACTATCATATTTCTTCTATATTCACCTTTTGATGTCTGGACTATCACATGTCTTATATATATTAACCCTCTGTTGACTAGACTATCGCAAGTATTAACCGTCTGTGGTCTAGAGTATCACGTTTCTTATGTCTTAACCCTCTGTAGACTACACTATCATGTTTATCTTATTTTAACCTACTCATGCCTAGAGCTTCATAGATGTTATTTATCAACCCTCTATAGGCTACAGTTTGATGTGTATTAACCCCCTGAGGTCAAGAGGGTCGATAGCATCACGTGTGTCTCGTGTATTACCGCTCTGTGGACTAGATTACAATATTTCTTCTATATTAACCTTCTCATACCTTGAGTATCATATTTTTTATTTATTAATCCTTTCCGGACTAGAGTAACACATGTATTAATCCTGTGGGGTCTCTGATATCACGTGTCTCAAATATTAATCTTCTGCGACTAGTCTAATATATTTATCTAATGTTAACCTTCTGTTGCCTAGAGTATTACATGTCTTCTGTATTAAAGCCGACACAATCAGGCTAAAATCATCAAAAAATCAATAATTTTATTTTGGCTTCTTAAAGGGACTGGCCCACGCTAAAATCGCCAAAAATCGGTGATTTTATTTTGGCTTCTTAATATGACCATATGATGTAAACATGTCCATAGACTAGAACTGTAATTTTTTTTATAATTTTTGTGCTACGCATTCACCAGTTAGGCTAGATATAGAGACGAAATTCCTGATTTCTAATTATTGACAACCATGTCAAAAATTAGAAATACGGGAATTTCGTCTCTATATCTAGTCTGACTGGTGAATGCGCAGCAGAAAAATTAAAAAACGTTTGCAGTTCTAGTCTATGGACATGTTTACATCATATGGTCATATTAAGAAGCCAAAATAAAATCACCGATTTTTTTGATGATTTTAGCGTGGGTCAGTCCCTTTAATATAGGCCTACTTCCTTAATATGTGAACATGTCCATAGACTAGAATTGCGGAAGTCTTTTAAATTTTGGGTTGCTGTGGCAACGTAGCAAAGGTGCGGAAAGCCCCGTTTATCAGTTATTCCTGTATTTCTTAATTTAGACATGCATGTCTGAAATTAAATTGCGTATTTATTTATCGCTTAACTGAGAAATGCGCAACACAAAATTTGAAAAAACATATGCAATACTAGTCTATGAACATGTTCACATATTATGGCCATATTAGGAAGCCAAAAAATAAGGATTTTTTTATGATTTTAGCCTGATTGTGTCGCTTTAACTGTCTGGAGGCTGGAATATCAAGTGGTTTAACCATCTTGTGTCTATAGTATCACGTGTCTCAAACCTCCTTGATAGTAATCTAAGATCATTGTTTTATTACGGTGTTAATATTGCACACTGAAAAAACCTTATCTCTCAGGAGGGATGAGAGACTGGTTGCACACTGGTAAGCTTCATCTCAGGGAGAAGTAGGGGCTTTAGGTGGGGCTGGTTGCAGATTGGGTGAACTTCATCTCTCAGGAAGAGTCAGGGCCCACTGTACACTAGGTAAACCTCAACACTCTACGCTAGGAATGGTAAGCCTTATATCTCGGAAGGGATGAGGGGCCCACTGCACAGAAGGTAAATCTCATCTCCCAGGGCGGGGGGAGGGGGAGAGACTCATTGTACACTGGCTAAACCTAATCCTTAAAAGGGGCTGGTTGCACACTGGTAAAATTCATCTCTCAGGGATGAGGGGCCCACTGCACACTTTGTAAACATCATCTCCGAGGCAGTGTCAGGGATGAGGGGCCGACTGCACACTATGTAAACCTCAAATATTAGGAGAGGTGAGGGGCCCAGCTGGTTGCACACTGGGTAAACCTCATATTTTAGGCTTAGTTTAGGACGAGGGGCCCACTGCACACTGGGTAAACCTCATCTCTCAGGGATGAAAAGACGGGGCTCGCTACACACTGAATATGTTTGTTTCTAATTAAATACTTCTAACGTTACACTAAGGGCCGTATGCCCGAAGCTAGTTTAGCTAACACGAAATTTAGGCTTAACACAGTGTTAAGTAAAACAGTGTTTTAAAAATAATTAGCCCGTATGCCAAAATCAAGGTTAGCATCGTGTTAATAAACCATAAGGTTAAATCCTAAACCAGTGTTGTAACTGGTAACGCCGTGAAGCATACAATTTGTGTACACTTGCAGTGATTCCCCTGCAGCGCCGAAAATGGGCACGTCCAACAAACACTTTACATTCCACCAATGCTGCTTTATTGTTCCTGCCAGCGTCGAAGACCACGGCACAACATTAATTCATCAACGGCGCAAAGTGTCGTGTTTCCGGGGAGCAATGTAACTATGAGGATGGGCGTACAAGAGGACTGTTGCTTGGGGATTCCGGGTACCCATGCTTGCTGTACCTCACGCCAATCGCTAGGCCAACAACAGATAATGAACGGCATTACAATCGGTTTCATATAATGACCCGAAACATTATAGAGAGATTGTTTGGCGTTTTAAAACAATTTTTAAGACGATTTGCATGTTTGCACTTTGGCCTCCGCACCAAATTAAGCACCAGATTGGTTATAATAATTGTGGCTTGCTGTGTTTTGCACAACATAGCAAGAAGACACAGGGAAATTCATATTCGTTGTTGAGTTTGATGATGACCATTACATTGATGATGACATCATTGATCCTTATATGCTGTCATCCGTCAACCCACGAGGCAATTTTGTGAGGCCAACAGATTATTGGTCCAACAGATTTTGTGAGTAGGCCCTACATAAGATACATTCATAATAATAATATTAAAATCAATACTGCGCAATAAAATTTGTGAGAATAAATGATGAAATAATATTTACTTTTGATGACGCACAGTAACATCTGAGATAAGAAATGATGTAGACTTCTGAATCTAACCAGAAATGCGTAATGCATTTCTGATCTAACGTACAGTATATAAACGTCAGACGTCTAAAGGCGGTCCCTGCGCGGAAAGAATTAAAAATGAAGCAAATAAAGCAGAAAAAGCTAATGAAAATATTTATGATTATTTCAAATTGAAAAAATGAATAATGTCTTGGTTACATCGTTCTGCTTTATTTGGGTAGGCTACCTATGTTATGGATGTTATGGATGTAGGGCAATTATAATTTGTTAAAGTTCTTTTAGCGCGTGAACCGTCTATAGACGTCTGAATTTGACGTCTACAGACGTTAGAATCAGGCGTCTTAACGTCAACAGACGGTCCCCGTACTGAAAGGCTTAATACATTGTGTATTATCTCAGATGTTATTGTGCGTCATAAAAAGTATATATTAGGTCATCATTTATTATCTCATATTTTATACGAAATTTATTTTAGCGTCGTAAAGGCTAATATTTCATTGTCATATGCATGTACAATAAAATCTGAGATAAGAACATATTTCATTAAATCGATTGGTATATTAGTATTTAATTGAGATAGGCATGCATAGATGTGTGTATAATTTTGTTTGGTACATCACTGATTTGAAAATAAAGAAATTGATACCTGCAATGTCTTAAAAAGTATTTTGATTTGCATTTCCATCAAATATAACAAAAATATGTTATAATTACTCCACACAATTATGAGTGTCGTCTATTAGTATTCCATGGATAATTATGATAATTTAGTTATTTTCATGATTTGATTTCAAGTTGCTATTGCCATCAACTTCCTTAACCTAATGCTAAATGGTTAACTTCTGGCAACATAACACACCGGTTTATCATCGTGTTAAAGCAGATCCTTGGGATTACATCAATTTTCGTTTTTAATTTTGTAATGAAGTAGTGTATCCCCAGATCATGATTTTTCTTTTTCAGAGTTTTTAGATTTAATTTTTTTTTTATCAACATTCCTATGAATCCGCTTAAAACCCAAACAAACTTTTTGTATACCTAAGCACTTGCTAAAGGACGGTTAAATGTTCCTACAGCATTGGATCACATGGTGATGCTGTCGGCCCAGCGTTGGGCAGACAATCAGTGCTGCAGGTGTCCCCCTATGTCCTGACTATAAAACACCAATTAGCGGCGATTGCTCTGATTTCACCGTTCAAGACGTGGGAATATGTGCTGTAAAGTGCGGTATATTGCCGACTTGATTTGTTTACATGGCAATATACGACCTGGAAATATAACTACACTGTATTACACTCTTTTTCGGTGCTTTAAAATTATTTTTTTTGGCTTTTTTGTATTTTTAGTTAAGATCAGTAGGCTATATAGCTTCAAATAAATACAATTTTCAAAATTGACAACATTGAAAATGTCTCATTCCAAGGGGTCCCTTTAAACCAAAACCAGCTTCTGGCATACCGGTTAGCGTTAAACTGAAGGTTACAACACTGTTATAGCTAAACTCGCACTAACTTAGCTTCGGGCATACGGAGAGCAGAATGACCTCATGTTACATTAATATTTATATTTGGGCTATATTGAGTTTTCAACGGAGCTTCAAACTTATTATTCTTGGCACGTTTTTGTAAGACGCTTTTTCTCCCTGAGTTTTAATCTAATCAACTTGAAATTTTGACACAACATCCCCAGGAGGAGTGCTATGACTTTTCTAAGTCATCCAACATGTTCTTCTGGATTTATCTATTGTTTCATGGATCACTATACTCTTGAATGGCAAAAGGCATTTTCTGCTTACTTGTAAAGTGAGCAGATACTGCACTATGCTGCTCTTCAAATTCAAAAGGCAGTATCTCCTTACTTGTAAAGTGAGCAGATACTGCCTTTTGGATTGCACGGCAGTAGGCCTTTAATATGGTCCAATGTTGGTTAAATAGTGTACACGTCGGGTGATTCTCCATTCATTGCCATGAGGGTGAACAGGGTGACCCTATGTCCAGACTGACTCCACCCTTTAGTCTCTAGATTTGATAATAAAAATACATTTATCCAATGTTTTAATTCCAGGCCAGCGTCGCAGACAGTGGCCCAGTATTAAACAAATTTTGTGTATTAGGTATGGACAGTTGAAACCTTAAAATAACAGTCGCAATTCTATTCAAACCCAAAAAGTTGAAGCAATGTTGTTTTAATTTTGGGCTAGCGTCTGGGATAGTGATACAACATTAAGTCAACAAAGAGACAAGTCAATGTGTGTACTGGGCACTCTGAATGCGATCCTATTTGACAAACAAATATATATCTATTTACAAGTGCAAAAGCTCAGTGGGGACTTCTGAAATTTGAAGTCTGAAGTCCGAAATCTAAAATTCCGGTTCAGAATGGCTGCCAAAAAACTCCAATCAATCTGTCATAGTAAAAATAACCAAACAAAATTTAAAATGGCCGCCACAAAAATTCATAAAACTTAGCCCAAATATTTTTGTTACTTGAAAAGTCACAATTCCAATCTAGTATAATTTACTACTTTTCAAATGTTTTTAAGGGTGCGTCAACACTGGTCAAGTGTCTATGTCCGAGCCCAACGGGGAATGTAGGTTATGAGACATCAATTTAAGTTAATTGTTTGAGTGTCAATTAACCCAGGCCTAGTCAAATACGTTATTACTACTCAGCATTTTAGAATACAAACATTGATAATTTCATCATCGTTATGTGTCAATTACATTTATCCCCATAGTGTCTCGTATATACAGTCATCATTGAAACAGTCACCACCAACCCAAACGCTCCACACCCATTAGCAATTATTCATTTACTGTTATTCATTTACCTTTTAAGCGCTAACCATGACCATGAATTGTTTTTAGATTACGGTTATAATTAGATTATATTTGTGGCAAGTGATATTAAGGTTGTAGTCTCAACAAACAGAATAGGTTCGGCTCATGCTTTTTAATGCTGGCTTACAATCTGCGACGCTGGCCCAGCATCAAACCAACATGGGATCAGCGCCCCATGTTTGTGCCACGACTTGCCTGTAGGAAAGGTCAGGCTGCCTCGTTGACGATTGAACCCTCTATGTGTCGATGACAACTATATTTTTTTTAACATTTTATTAATATTTCAATAGTAGGCATACGTTTCAAGATGAATTTTGTCTGCACTATGGCTCCGTTGATCATCTCCCATCACATATTTGGAAATGTCTGACGTCAAAGAAGACGATAATGCCATAATAGGCCTAATATAAATCACATTGACACATCAGACATGCCGGTATGTGTTTGACTATACAGCACAAACAACATCTCCGAGATGCTTGTTTCACAGTTATTCGGAAGTTGCTGTAGGCCTTATGTAGGTTATACATATTAACATATATTTAGGTAATGGAAACGATAATGATTTTGTTGCCTCATTACCCATATTGAAGCACGTGTTGTCATGACAACGTGTATGTTACAGGCTAAATCAACTTGAAATCACCTCAAATGCATGCAATATTAAAAAACGATCACATTATTAATCCTGTTTAATATGAGAAAAACTTGTGTAGGTGACAAAGATCACTGTGTTTGGCCATGTTTTATAGTTACGTGTAGATTACAACAAGCATGGACCCTGAATTATGTGCGTGTGCATTATGTATGTAATCTCACCATGGCTTTCTTAGATATGCTCCGGAAACGTGATTGTTAGTGTCTAAACTATTTTCGATCAGAGATGTAGGTAAAAAAGTAGGTCAAATGTCATGACCTCTAAAAGGCACTTATACACTCCCTAGTGATGAGTGTGCAATATGAAATAAATCCCCATGGGTTTCCTCTGAAAACCTAAAATATGCTCGCTTTTATTTCACATAGCCAATTGCCATAGATATGCTCTTCCCAATATAAGAAATATTTTTTATTGAAAACGACTCTATTGTATAAAAAATGGCTTTTTCTTATAGTGTAAGAACGAAATCAATTCACGTTTCAGTTGCATTACCATATTTACCAGAAACCAGAGTTATTCAAGACATAAACTTAAACATACAGACCACCCACCAATGTGTGTTCAATCTACATCAGTCAATACCTGAGCGAACTTAAGCATAACACATAAACATACAGGCCATAATGTGGGCTCAGGCTGCCTCAACCAACCCATTGATCCATCCATTCATTAATTCATATATGGATAGATCAATGTTGATTGATTGATTGATTGATTGATTGATTGATTGATTGATTGATTGATTGATTGATTGATTGATTGATTGATTGATTGATTGATTGATTGATTGATTGATTGATTGATTGATTGATTGATTGATTGATTGATTGATTGATTGATTGATTGATTGATTGATTGATTGATTGATTGATTGATTGATTGATTGATTGATTGATTGATTGATTGATTGATTGATTGATTGATTGATTGATTGATTGATTGATTGATTGATTGATTGATTGATTGATTGATTGATTGATTGATTATTGATTATTGATTGATTGATTGATTGATTGATTGATTGATTGATTGATTGATTGATTGATTGATTGATTGATTGATTGATTGATTGATTGATTGATTGATTGATTGATTGATTGATTGATTGATTGATTGATTGATTGATTGTTGGATGGATGGATGGATGGATGGATGGATGGATGGATGGATGGATGGATGGATGGATGGATGGATTGATGGATGGATGGATGGATGGATGGATGGATGGATGGATGGATAGATGGATGGATGGATGGATGGATGGATGGATGGATGGATGGATGGATGGATGGATGGATGGATGGATGGATGGATGGATGGATGGATGGATGGATGGATGGATGATGAATGAATGGATGGATAAATGAATGGATGGATGCTGAGTACTATGATCTCCTGAAAGAAAACATGCTCAATTCTGATTTTAGCAATGTTTTCATGATCAGATACAATAGCTGGTGAATAATTAGATAGATACATGCACATATAATTATGGGTTCTGGTTTCGTAATGGTCATAAGACATAAACAAATGGAGGCAGTTTTCAGATGACGTGCGTTTGAACTTTTCTACTACATACTTATGTATAATTAATAGCCATGTGTAGCATGGTCGAATGAAAATGAACGAAATGTTTTAGGAGTGATTATTTATTGAAGAGTCGAGTTTCATTTTCTGAGAGGAGAATAAGGTCAAGTGTTCACATTCTTGTGGTATACTTATTCTCACAGAACTCATTCCATATAATTGTCTGGATTTATCAAAATAACATATATTGAGTCACTTTGTACTTTTATTATAATTCTAAAATATATTTCAAGTATGACATATTATAATTTTACGTTGATACATTATGCTAAGCACAAGCAACGGTGGCCCAACACAAATATTCAGAAACAAACTGAGCAATTATTTAACAGTTACTTAGTCTAATGTGATTATTGTCTAAGTCATACATTTTTTATATTGGCAATGTGTAACTTAGCTTAATTTTGTTCTGTTTTATAAGAGAGCAAACTAGAAAACAAAATCAGTCACAAACACATTCGACTTGCGAGAACGGAACATACTTTATGAGCTGGAGAACAAAAGGAGCTGGTGATGATGACGTTTGTTCGATTGTATCAGGTGTAGCTAATATAACACACGTCTCTCTACCTTCCAATAGTCTTTATTTACACATCTGGCCTGTCTACCCCATCATTAGTAAACTTCCACCACATCATAAAACGTGATGTATGATTATCTTAGAGATGTTTCACCTTTCAAATCGTTTGATTTAATTCTCAACACAGACTGTAACACCAAGTCAAATATACTAAAAACTAATATTATCAATATTTGAATGATTTAAGTGTTTAAAATAAAATATAATGTTATCTGCATTAAATAAATCTACCTGTCAGTATTCTTCTCTCAATCCAGTCATTTGTAAGTGAGTCTCAATGGAGTTGTTTCCAACATGCCTGTGTTTCCAACATGTCTGCTTTTCCATGCGGAAAACTGTTTGATAATAGACTTCAAAAACACATTCATGGACAAGTTAAATTGTATTTTGTCAGATCAAAGCTTGAATTTCTACTTTGTATTTCAAAAGTATAAAAACTGGCTGAATCTGACAAACTTGACGAATTTCTACTATTGACTAATAACGTTTCCGTTCCATTGATATTAAAGGGTGGAATCTGCTACTTTCCAGGTGCGTTTGTTCAAAGTTAGTTTAATTCTAATCCAACATTAGTTTAACTTCTGTCGACTGGGTTTGCATGAATGGACTTTAGAACAACAAAGTCAATATAATAATGCGTAAATAAACGAATGAATCAATGAAAAATAGTAAATAAATGACTATTTGAATGAATAGATAAGCAAGAGAAAGCATGAATAATTGCATGAATAAATAAATATATGATTGCAAGAATGAATGAATGAATGAATGAATGAATGAATGATTGAATGAATGAATGAATGAATGAATGAATGAATGAATGAATGAATGAATGAATGAATATATGAATGAATGAATGAATGAATGAATGAATGAATGAATGAATGAATGAATGAATGAATGAATGAATGAATGAATGAATAAATGGATGAATATATAAAGCAATGAATGAAGAAATGAATGAGTATGAATATGAATGAGTGAATGAATGACTCAATGA
Organism: Flabesymbios commensalis; assembly: GCA_964017125.1. NCBI lineage: Eukaryota > Metazoa > Annelida > Polychaeta > Terebellida > Flabelligeridae > Flabesymbios > Flabesymbios commensalis. The sequence goes on along the minus strand of OZ024910.1, from coordinate 41,079,001 downwards.
ATGAATAAATAAATGAACTTATTAGTAAATAATGAAATGGTCGAGGTCCGAAATAACCATAAGTCATTTTAATTTTGGACGGTGTGCGGTGAATTCAGACGCCGCGGTGATTTCGGTCGGTGATTACGGACGGTGTGCGTTGAATTCGGACGCCCAACATAGTATTCTTATATGTGACACACTTATATTATGCGTTTTGTGGCTTCAATGTAGCACTCTGCCCTAGTTCGTCTGCGAAGCTGGACCTCAAAGGTGTGTGATATCTTGTCAATGACACAATTCTGTGAAACTCAATGACCTCGACCTCCTGTGTTTTCACCGAGCTGGCTAATACAATGAAGTATGGGGGAGGGTTCTTATGTAACCTTGTTTTCACCGAGTGATGTCACTGCGTTTCACAGAATGAAGTATGGGGGAGGAGGTGTTATACAACCTTGTTTTCACCGAGTGACGTTACTGCGTCACACAGAATACTATATCGTTCCCAAGGTATTTAGAGATTATTCACAAAATAACTTTCAGTTGAGCTGGGATATGATGAAAAAAAATATCTTAATATAGTTTTTCAACGTTACTGGTAAATAATAACATACAGTCATATCAAAACGCACCATAACTATTCTACTCCCGACCAATGAAATACTGGCTCAGCCTGTCACATGATGGGATTATTAAATTAGGGGTAGAATATAATACTTGGGCCATTATCCCCCCCCCCCCCCTCATATAATGGCCAGTGATCCACTAACCATAACGTGTGTTGAAAAATGATTTCATCAATAATTATTAACCTCACATGGTAATTCTCCACAAAAGCGTATTCCTCGAACCCAATTCTTTTAAATGACACATAACCATATAACCATCCAGGCTTTAATGTGGCATAGTTGTAAGATGACACCAAGGTGATTTCATGGCCATTTCAAGATAAAATAAGCAAATATTGTAGTGTAAGAAAATTGCATTATTGCAAACTTGGGCGGCTAACGAAGATACGTATTATTGCAAACTTGGTCGGCCACCGAGGATACGTATTATTGTAAACTTGGTTGGCCACCGAGGATACGTATTATTGTAAACTTGGTTGGCCACCGAGGATACGTATTATTGTAAACTTGGTTGGCCACCGAGGATACGTATTATTGTAAACTTGGTCGGCCACCGAGGATACGTATTATTGTAAACTTGGTTGGCCACCGAGGATACGTATTATTGTAAACTTGGTTGGCCACCGAGGATACGTAATATTGTAAACTTGGTTGGCCACCGAGAATACGTATTATTGTAAACTTGGGCAAAGAAGGGTTATATATGTGTGGGCGTCTTATTTTAGAATGATTCACATTATTGAATAATTATAGCAACATTTCGTATGAATTTGCGTGATGGATTCGTGTTAGAAACACGAGTTGAATATGCTTCTTAGAAAAATGGTTTTAATTTGTCATTTTCATTACCAAATATTTCATGTCGTGTTAACGTACGCATTGCACGTGGGTAGCCCGGCAATTGATAAGTGGTTGCCCTCATATCGTTGAATCATTTGCATTTGATATCCACATGTCGTCGTCTCGGATATAAAGGGTCTTCTGAGCCACTCAAATGAGTGGCAGATAGGACCCCTTAACCTCGATATGACGATAGGATTCATAGATGCAGAAAAGAATCTTACAAGAAAGACAATATTGTGAATTGTGACGAAATATTATGTTAAACCATCTAGACATTAATGAATTATTTTTTATTTGGCCAACGTTCTAAGGTATGTGGTCCATCAAAAGTGAATATTTTTAATCAGTTAGGTGAAACGTCTGACCTGTTTTCAACTAGGCAATGTTGATGGGTTGAATCAGATTTAAGATCTAAAGTATATGTATATATACTATCTGTTTTAACCCTAATTAATAAAATGTATGTTTACTGGTAATCTTATATAATTACTGCTATGTATCGTGTGCTTATTAAAAACAACCTATCTAGCATAAAAGATAACCAACATTCTTTGCATTACAAATATTTCATTTGTCATTTTAATATTTTATCCGATCCTTGATTATAATGAGTACGTGTACTATTTAATTGCTAGTTCATATTTACTAAAATTCAACCAAAAGGGGGGACAAGGGAGGAGGGGGCTCCACCAATCGAAACCAAGAGGAGGGGTGGGGGGTAGATTATGTTAATGAGTACGCAAAATGGGTACACTTCTACTCCTATTTATAAATCTGAAACATCCAATGAGGTTTGAATCTCAGGCATACCCCCAAGGTGACCACATAGACAGAATAACTGATTGTAGTACTCGATACGACCAGGCTCCTGTGGTATCACTCGCGTGAGACTGGCCAAGGGAAGATGAGAATAATACACACTTCACATATTGTAAATATTTCACTAATTTGCTCGAAACATTTGTTTGCTATTCTCTATCAAGTGATTCACGAATAATTTGCTAGCGAATGAAATGTGTCTATCTGAATGTGCTGGAGGTCTATAAAGACATTCTGACACAAACCAAAGTATTAGTGTCTCGCGCGAATAATTCGCCTCAATGTCATAAATGTATGAATTTTAAGACAATCGAATCATTCGCGGGAATCATGAAGTAGATCCGGTGTGAATGAGTGGTCATAACGTCCCTAAGTAGGTGGGTCGTTATGCTTCACATAATCAACATATTTACGTTACGGTAGACCCACTTCTGTAGACGTTGACGATACTGAGCATGCGTGGCATTGTGTTGGCAACCCTAAATGTTTACTCAGCGAATCATAACGACCCACCTGCTTTAAGGTGAGTCCTACCAAATTTCTGGGCTCGGCTGCTCGACTATATGATTATTTGGGCCATCATGTCAATAAGTAACTCATGACTCAGCTGTGACTGACGCTACGGCATATCAGTAAACACACGAGGTTGTCCCAATGCTGGCTTAAAGTTGTGCCAGAGGCGCAGACGGTGATCCAACATTTACCCAGCATACCGGTACTCGTCATGGGCGACGACAGCCAGCCAAAGACAGAAATAGGGCTAATTGTGAATAGATATTCAGCAGGTTGACAATAACTGTCAGTACTTTTTGTGACTAAATAGTTAATATATACATATTTACCATGTGCTTTGCAGTGCTTAGCACTTGCTAATCTGAGGGGCGGGGACCCTAGGGTAGTAGTTAGCACCGCTGCCTTTCACGCCAGAGTTCGGGGTTCGGTTCCCGGTACCGAGAGGTAGCGTGCTCGGCCTCAGACCGCCAGGGTTCGAATTTCGAATCCTGTGTCTGGAGGACAGTGTCATCTCAATCATCTCACCATCCTCACGAGGTTCACCTGGCCCAGTTTAGCCTATATGTGCACAAAGGTGGCCTAAAGCCCGATTCATTTCATTTGCTAATCTGAGTTTACTTGGAGCTAACTGATTTTCACCAAAAATAGCTCGAATAACAAGATATATGAGTATGTATGACTGTGCTATTTTTGCCTCGGGTATCGCGTTTGTAACATTGGGAGATATTATTACGTTTTGTCGTGATGAAGTTTAGATCGCGAACTAGCGCTGATTGGCCTCACTACGAGTCGTCTGGTCCACGGCTAATCACGAACAAGTCACAAAAACAAGGGGGTGGGGGGCAGAATATTTTGATAAAATTTAGTTATTTTTATAAACAATTGTAAAATGCCCTCTTAATTGAGTGCTACTCGCAGCTAATTCGTTATTTCAACATACAGTGCGTGATTAACAAATTTATTTTAGTTTTTTTCATGTAAGAGTCTTTCTATATGCCAATCGACACGAGGCGGGGAAAAACGATACACTTGCCATAATTACTCACTCACGCACTCACTCGCTTCATCACTCACTCACTCACTCACTCACTCGCGCGCTCGCGATCGGTCGCACACTCACTCATTCACGGATTTAGTAGTTCCAAGGCCTTTGGAATTTGACCTATTTACCATGTCCACTAACATGCCCAGATATGAGTCATGCGTCGTCAACGTTGTTAATTAATCACCGCACGAAAAAACTGTACATAGGCCTACCGGTAATTTTACACCATCGATTAAATTTTAAATGTTCGAGTTCTATATTTATAACCATTGTCATTTTGATGCTATGATTGCTGACGCAGTTACCAGGAATTGCCACCCACCCAACACACACAAATACACAAACACGCACAAACATTGTAAGATTTGATTATTTGACGGCATTACTCACAAAGCGTTGGCTTTCTAAGCAGCTTTCACTATAATATATGCTAGTTATTATTTTATCTTCCCAGTTAATGTATGGTAAGTGTCAGTTTGACCAAAATGGTATGTAATCCAATGTTATTATCAGATAAAATGACCATATATTAAGAACAATTGATAACTGGGTAGAAATAAGAGGCATCGTGGAAATAATTAGGCACTATAATGATGATAATTTCCACGTTATTTATTGATACAGAAATAATTTGTTCTGCAACATATTTGCAATTATGTACACTGCGTCCTGTATCAAAGTGGTAAGTATAAATACTTCTCATAGTAAACGAGATGATAAATTAGATGATGACGCAAACAGGTCTCGACAAAACTACGCAGCTGATATTTATTTGCCGCGCTACTGTTGTGCATGAAGTATTCGGAAGCCCTGTGGTTGAACATATTATATACATCCCTATAGATGTTTACATTCAACAAGGTTTTGATGCAGGTTTTAATATTCATTTGATTGATGTATTAACCTTTTCAGCAATAGACACCATCTTTAGACGTCAGAATCTGACGTCTCAAGACGTCAGATCATGACGTCTAAAGTCGGTCCCCGCAGTGAAAGAAATAAAAAAATTTAATTATCGCATACACATAACATAGGTATTCAAATGAAGCCAACTAAGACATTTATGATGATTTCGAATTGAAAAAACCCTTTGATCTCCATGGTTTATAAACAAAAATATGTCAGCGTTGTAAGGGTTAATAGTAAGCACGTACATACGTGTGAAAAAACTAGCAAAATAAGAGTGGGTATTGTCACAATGAAAAACTAATTATATTAAAAATAGGTCCAAGGCCTTTGGAATTTGACCTATTTACCATGTCCACTAACATGACCAAATTAATATGAGTCATTTTGTGCTTGTCATACGTGGTAGGAATAATTGAGTATCGTGTTTGGCGTTCATTGTGTGTCTAGTGTTTCCGATTGTTATCTGCAAAGGCGCAACCTAGCGGGCATTTTAGAGCTACACAGGTGCACGTTGACAGAAAAGGTTTATTTACTAATAATACTGTGGTTATTTTACCCCTTTAACCGCCGGTGCCCCATATATTTGAGTTTTTATTTTTTATTAGCACATTAAGTACCACCTTTTAAACATGTTAAAGATAAAATGTGACATCAATCAGCAATATTTTAAAACAGTTGACCTCTATTTTGTCAAATCTGAATAATTTTCACTCACTTGAAGTTGTGGATCGCGTCAGCAAAACACAACTTCAAGTGGGTGGAAATTCGGTTAAAGGGTTAAAGGGTTAACCAAGGAGACTACAATATCTCCCAATTGTTTTAACCCCAAAATGCACTCGATTGAGACACAATTTTGAAAGGCGATTTTATCAAAAATATTTTTTCAAATGTGTTGCCTACAATTGGATCTAATTTTCATATTCAAAATAACCGCCACAAGAACAGAGCAGAAAATGAAAATGTGCCACATCCTGTCATATTGCCATAGGTCATTGTCAGCAACCAGCAAGTGAAAATAAGCCATATCTCAGTGACTTGTCCTGATATAAAACCAAATAATGGCTCCACACCTACGTTTTCGGTTACGGGGAAGCCGTTGGTGCCATTATTTTTAAGTTTCAAGGTCAAGGTCACACCATGGGTCAATGCCATAGGTCAAGTCAGCCACCAAAAAGTTAATCGTTTAATATGCAGTATCTCAGGACCGTGTGATCATATAATAACTCTTATTGGCTTTACACCTAGGTTTTCGGGTATGGGAAATCCATTGGTGCTATTTTCACCTATATTAAGCTGATTTGATGTTTCTGTGACCTTGCGATGAGCTTGTTATGACCTTGGAGTAACACTGCCAAGCCCAACCCCAACCCATATCACCATATTAGGTACTTGGGATTCATCATGTGCATTTAAAGTACTGGCCATTGGCTCGAACATTGGGGTCTAGGTGAGTTTGAACCACCATAGACATCTCAAATAAGCTGAATCGAAGCAACGCCAACAAAATTGGCTATTTCACCTATGTAGAGCTAATTTGACCTTTCTGTGACCTTGCGATGACTTTGTCATGACCTTGGGGTAACACCCCTGTGAAACCCAGCCCCAACCCATGTCACCATGTGTACTTGGGTTGGGATTCATCAAATGTATTTTAAGTAAGGGCCTACTAGCCATCGGTCCAAACATGACAATTGTTTTGCTATTTGACCCATTCCTGCCATACGAGAAAGGGGTTATATAAGGGTAATTTGATGGAGTATTACCCCTCCCGCCCTTATATAACGCCCTGTAACCTCTCGGGGTGTTGTGGTATAGCTCAATTCTGGGGTCTTGGAGCGTTTCGACCACAATAGACATCTCGAGTGCAGAGAATTTGAGCAAAACTCTCCAAAAATCTAGTTTCACCCATTTCAAGCTGATTTGCCATGGTTACCAGATAAACACAGATTAGTGACCAATAAAAGCAGACAATCATACATGGGTCTGTAATATATCTATTATTGTACTTTTTATTCCAAATAAGAATACTATGTATCAATGGCTGGCCTGATGCTAACACACTTTATTTAGAAAAATATGGTGATGAGAGGGTTAAACTTGGTCAGCAGTGATTAACCACATCCTTCCGAGCCAGCAGCGAAGAGTTTAAAGAAAGCATCACACCTATTTTTTCGCTAAATCTAAATTTTCATGCGCATGTGATATGTCATCCGTAAGCGAACTGTTAAATTACATTCACACAATTATGAACGTAGCCTTTAGTCCAGTCAATGTACGGTCAAAATTGACCCAACCTAGAATAGTCAGTTGGCCAGGAATCAGAAAAGAGCTTATTTAAGGTTTTCGTTTCGACTTTTCTGTGCATACCTAAAACCTTGCTAGACGTATTCTCAGTCCTCTTATAATTAAACCCCGACCGCTTGTCGGCTTTCATGTGTGTGCCCTAGAGCTACAGAGTATTTTCAAAATGGCCGCCACATTCTCCCTAAATTGTCAGTTTTACCAGTCAATCAACATTATTATGAACAGAAAACACTCAATTAAAAATTAAAAACAATCTGGATGTAATATATCTTTACACTAATATACCTTAGGACAATACTATTTGATCTAGAGCTACAGAGTATTTCCAAAATAGCCGCCAAATTCACTCTTATATTGTCAATTTTAGCAGTCAATCAACACAGAAAAAAAACTAATTAAAAATCAAAAATAATGTTGAGGTTATATAGCTTTGACAGAATATACTTGAAGACAATATTTTTTACCATAGATCAATAGAGGAGTAGACAAAAAAAACATTTTAACTATGTATTTAAGCATACCATTCAAACTCTTTAATTTGAAAATATGACAAATATGCGTATAATCCAGCGCCTTTTTGTACCTAAGCTTATGAGAATAAACATATTTTTATTTCTATACATAGTCTTCAAAATCACCTATTGAACCAAAAAACACCTAAGATGATTAGAATACTCTAATAATCCAAACCTGAACATGGTTTTTAAAGGCAGAAACCCTTTACTTTTGGAGAAAAAAAAAATTGTAACTATTATTTTGCCCAAGTTCGTAACAATACTAATCCTCGGTAGCCACCAGGAAGAATAAGTTTATATACCTCGACCTTGAAATGACCCTTAGATGATGTCATCTTATATCTATGCCACATTTAAGCCATGAGGGTTATATATATATATATATATATATATATGTGTCAACATATAGACTAATATATAATGTCATATCGGCACAACAAAGTGACATTCTGATATTTACATGACATCTTATTCTGATATTACAGTACCACATTTCCACACTATAGAAGGACTGATATAGAACATTATAATATGCAATACTTTATATTACTAATATCTCACATTAAATAATAACATATGTGGATATTTAAGGGTCACGTATATCCATAATACAGCAATATCATGCCATTATAATGGCTTTGATCTAGGATACTAAAATGTCAGATCTGTGGTTACTTTGGAACTTAGTGTGAAACGATTGCAATTGCAACGTTTCGACCTGCCTTCAGCAGATCTTGATCACGCCACCTTTGCGACACAGTTAAAGTGACCTTTTAATATAGGTGGCTGCACATAGGAGGTTGGCTGCTCCTAAGAGTGGGTGCTCACAGTAGGTCCTACTCGCTACTGTATTGCCAATTATATTGCTATATTCGCACTTAATAAGGCCATATTCTGGCATTATATGCTGATGTTGAATACAATATATCCACATATAATTTCATTACCAGAACTCACATTGTCATATACAGTTAAACAAAATGTCATATATCGACTAGTTAATATCATATATATACATTATAATAGCATGTTTTGGGGAATTAGTATTATCTTAATACTATAACTCCATATTTTGAAAATATAGCATCCTATTGTGACAGTATACTGATAATATTTAATACCATATACAACGATGTGGACTACAACTAGGGCAATATCATGTAGTATTATTCTTTTATTAAAGTAGCTGTAGTGCTCCATCCCATCATTGTATGGCATAATGTAGAATATCCCACCATTTGAGTCATACTGAGGTATGAAAACATTAAGATTTCATTATACTCTCAAATGTCGGCATACCAACGACATTTTATTGCCATATATTGTCATTATAATTCTATATTATGGTAGGCCCTACTATAATATCATAATTATATCGACAATATGACATAACATGAAATTTCAAGGTTTAAGACAAGATTATGCTATCATATAGTGACATTATAATTGTGAGGCCATATTTTAACAATAAATTGTAACTTTATGGTTTTATAATATCTTTTCTTTACACTATAGCATTGTACCATAATTATATACATGTAAGTCTACTGACATAATGAATCATCCTGATACATTAATTACATATTTTGGCACAGATCTGTTATCTTTACTCATAGACTATTTATTAGGCAATTGAAGCAGTCATCTCACAGCAAATATGTTTATATCTTCTAACTTTTTTGATATGAGTGATGTCATCGACCATACTATTTGTTCAAGCGTTGAAAATGACAGATTTAAATTAAAAGAAGCTGAGCATTTGTGATCAAACTGTTCTATCCCTTTATCATCAATTGCTATAGAAGTCAATTCACTTCCATAGTAAAAAGCAACAGATCATAAAAAACACCCACGAAGGACGCCTTACCCGAAACAGTTTATTATGGTCTGTGCTGTGCCCCTATTGCTCTCCTTGGTATATCATCTCCAGAAGAATATGACTATCAGCCAATCGAATTATGCAACACATCAGTAGCTGTTCCAGAGGGAGCGGCGCCCTCCCTTCAGTATCCCCCCCCCCCTCAAAAAAAACTACTACTTATTTTGGCTTTTGTATGCTCCGGAAAGCACCATTTCAAGCCTTCGATTTTGATTTTTTTCTGGAGGGGCATGACCCAGGACCCCTGTAAAACACATAAGGAGATGACTGTGCCAGCTGTGGTGTGTATTAGAAATTATAGTACACAAATTGGCATCATTTGCTGAATCCACCACTGCCCATCCCAATGAGATGTCAGCTAATGCCTACTTTATGCCCAGACCTATGTCTATTTGTATGTGTACTGCAAGCAAATGTAATAATTCGCGGTGTAGTTGTGCCAGACGTCAGATGGGTTGTTTCCAACATTCTAATATGTTATTTCTGTGTATGTTACATATCAAGAGCACAGTATCGTGTTTCAAACTTGAAGTGACAAACTATGAGCCACTAGTTTATCATATGTTATCGGTTTGTAAAGCACAATCGGCTTTGAAAATGTATTTGTTTTTAAAAGCTGATGCCACTGTATCTATATTTATGATAATTTTGTAAACTTATCTGGTCTCCCTAACTTTATTTCTATGCATCAATTTTACATGTATTTGCATACATATGCATTCTACCAGGTGTCATGTTTTATATATACTATCGAGTTTATTATTATTATTTTGACTGCACAGTATATGCTATATCACAACAAAGTAGTATCCTGCATATTTCATATAGCTATCACCCTAAAATACTGGTTCTAAAACTAGGCTGATCCTTGATCAGTTGCAAAGATTGTAGTTGTATAGGGAAAACACTCGGTTTAACCGTTTACTAATTTCGTTGTGATCCAATAACCTAACAAATGTGATTTATTTCATTATAAGCTACATTTTAAATGATACTGTGCATATATCTGGTTCATTCTGTGTCATTTTTAAAACGCTTTGTTTAATTGTAATAAATTATTTTATTCTCACGAAATTAATTGTTTTGCGGTTTCGTAATAAATCGTATTTTGCCCCTCAAAAACTCATGCACACACCTGTAAGCTGACAACCGGGTGCTAATTATGCCCAGAGGCCCCCTTGACATACTAAAAAAAGTTTTAGGTATGTACGCTCAAGTGGTGACGAAACCCTCCTTGGACACCTCTGGCCAACTGACTAGAACAATTGCAACAGACTTATTTGCAATATGTCAAAGTATTCACAAAACATTCAGGGATTCTAGAAAAAAAGTCTACAAAATTATAAGTGGGGGAACATTTTCAAAACATACGTTCGAGTCGACCTCTCATTCAACACTTGTTGACTTCAGGGATAATGTTCTGTCTAGCTGTAAAATAATTATATATATATATATCTATCAAATTGTCTATTATTATGAAATATATTTATTGACAACGGTAAGTCTATGCAGACTTATACGTCATTAAAATGAACATTATGTACATGATTATATACAACAGGATTAGTTTGGTAAAATCACATATGCATGCTGATCAAACATTATACAGTGCTACCGACGATTTAACGCCAACATTGGGACTAACATTTGTTGGCATTATGGCGGGGTGGTATTATCGTGAGTAATATGATTTAGGCCTTAGGATATGAGAGCTGATTAACATTAATTCTGATACATATAAATGTTCTCATGCCTTTCGTTTGAAGCAGCCCCTTGGGATGACTTCAATTTTCTTTTTTAATTTCGTACTGAAGTAGTGTATTCCACGGATCATGTTTTTATTTTTTTCAGAATTTTCATATTTTTACAAATATTTTTAATCAACATTTCTATGAATCCAGAAGTAACCCAAACAAACTATTTGTATACCTGAAGGACGATTGAATGTTCTCACAGCATTGGGCCACATGCTGATGGCATCGGGCCAGCGTTGGGTAGACAATCAGTGCTGCAGGTGTGTCCTCCTGTGTCCTGACTATGAAACACCAATTAGCGGCGACTGGTTTGATCTTACCGTCTGATACGTGGGAATATGTGATGTAAAGTGCTGAATATCGCTGACTTGTTTTGTTTACATGGCAATATACGACCTGGAAATACAACTATTTCACTCTTTTTCGGTGCTTTAAATTGTTTTTTTACTTTTTCGTATTTTTAGTTAGGATCAGTAGGCTATATAGCTTCATATAAATTAAATTTATGAAATTGACAACATTGAAAATGTCTCATCCCAAGGGGTCCCTTTAAGATAATGTAAAAAAAATGAATGTAGGCCCTATATAATATTGTTTTATTCAGAGCACTTTACATACAAATAATATTTATTAATGCACAAGAAAAAAATAAATAAATAATTACCCGGTATTGCGATTAGGGTTGGGGCTAATTTAATTTATAGCTAGGCCCTATGCCAATTACCGCGATCAGAGGAATGTATCGGAGGCGCCAGTGTGTTTAAAAACAATAGGTGTGACATCCCTTATGAGTCGAGCTTGAGTTCGAGTCAATATGAGTGGTAGGCTAAGTTTTTATCAAGCGTCTGCACTGGGCCTATATCTTTGCGTAAAATAATAGTGTTGTCCAACTAGTGATTGCAACCCTGGCTAGTACCTGATGAGTTATTATTTTATTGAATTATCACTTCATCACTCATTTGTGCATATATAGGCCTCCTGACACAATGAGAAACAATTTAATTTGTAACGTTTTGTGTCAGCGTAAGTGTATGCTACAACAGACAGTTAGACATTGGTTCAGCGGTTGATCATAATGAATGCCGAAGATTAAATAAACGTTGGACTAACTGCTGTTGTTTGCTGGTATAAAAAGTCACTTATAAGGGTCACAAGCCTAGTGATAAACATGTTCTATTACATACCCTAATTAGTGTGTACCCCCTACCCAGTGTTTTATCTCAGTCACACTTTCCCGAGCGTGTGAACGCCTGTGCCCTCTGCCGTGTGTGTGCAATGAACCATACTACAGGCTATCAACCAAGAGTGTTTATTTAACAGTCATGATGTCTGATAAATTCGACCTGTTGGCAGTACGATCGGGGGATATGAGTAATGTCATCGACCATACTATTTGTTCAAGCGTTGAAAATGACAGATTTAAATTAAAAGAAGCGGAGCATTTGTGATCAAATTATTCTATCCCTTTATCATCAATTGCTATAGAAGTCAATTCACTTCCATAGTAAAAAGCAACAGATCTTAAAAAACACCCACGAAGGACGACTTACCCGAAACAGTGCACTAGGGTCTGTGCTGTGCCCATATTGCTCTCCTTGGTATATCATCTCCAGAATAATATGACTATCAGCCAATCGAATTATGCAACACATCAGTAGCTGTTCCAGAGGGAGCGGCGCCCTCCCTTCAGTATCCCCCCCTCCCCCCTAAAAAAAACTACTACTAATTTTGGCTTTTGTATGCTCCGGAAAGCACCATTTCAAGCCTTCGATTTTGATTTTTTTCTGGAGGGGCATGACCCAGGACCCCTGTAAAACACATAAGGAGATGACTGTGCCAGCTGTGGTGTGTATTAGAAATTATAGTAAACAAATTGGCTTCATTTGCTGAATCCACCACTGCCCATCCCATGAGATGTCAGCTAATGCCTACTTTATGCCCAGACCTATGTCTATTTGTATGTGTACTGCAAGCAAATGTATTAATTCGCGGTGTAGTTGTGCCAGACATCAGATGGTTTGTTTCCAACATTCTAATATGTTATTTCTGTGTATGTTACATATCAAGAGCACAGTATCGTGTTTCAAACTTGAAGGGACAAACTATGAGCCACTAGTTTATCATATGTTATTGGTTTGTTAAGCACAATCGGCTTTGAAAATGTATTTGTTTTTAAAAGCTGATGCCACTGTATCTATGCTTATGATAATTTTGTAAACTTATCTGGTC
>OZ024910.1:41037817-41065383 GCA_964017125.1 Flabesymbios commensalis | reverse complement strand
TCAGAGGCGCACAAATCCTTAGCGTGATCATATGTCATACTCGAGGCCAAAGCAAGTTCGTTAACAGAGGAGCCGGGTTGCTCAGGAGCTAGGATGGGAAAGCCAGATCAAATAGTTGAGATTTAGGTAATTGCGGGTATGCTTCAAATAAATCATAACATTTCCACTAGTTAACAGCATCAAATAAATATGTATCATGTCTCTTGTACAACCGACCATGGAGCGTGTTACTATGAGAAGAATGGTAATTATAAACTGAAAATGTTATGACGTATATTTGCATGATATGTATGCTAATAAAAGTGATCAACCTACACAGAAACAGATCATCTGACAGTCACATTTTAGAACAAACTAATAGTAACAGTACAAACACTTACACCACCAGACAGAAAGTAAAAACACGAGCAAAATGTATTTTCAAATCTAAATAAGCAACACCATGGCAAGTAATACATACTTCTATCCGAGAAAATAATAATAGGCCTAGGCGACTAGACGTATCGCAGTGTTCTGTTACTTGCCTTGATTGATTTATGGGGTATTTGACGTCACTGTGTTGTCACCTAAGCCCTGAAAGTTTTTTTTTATTTCACAGGTGTACATCAGATATGAGAGTATAATGACGATGATCAATGCGTACACGTGATGGTAGATTGAGAAGTAGCATTCATTTGAGCATAATGTCAATTGAACAATGATAACAAAAAATGTCATAATTATACTACTAAGACATGAATGCATTTGAAAGAACAGTGTTTGGCCATGGCATGCCCAGTTATGTCCTACTGATTCCAAAATGACCGGCAGCGACAATCATGACATCTATGTTCTGGAAACAGTGATTCCATGATCTGTTTTGGATGAAAAAAGATAGCCACATAGATTGACTTTTTAGGTTTCAAAGACATAAAATCTTTCATAACTAGTCGAAAAACAACATTGTGGGGAGCATCCATTCCGAAAAAATAGCGTTTCAGGAGGGAGGTGTAACAGCTCAGCTGATTCTCATCCCAAAATCCACCTACTTATATGAGGCACGCACCAGCTGTATAATTTTGTTTCTTTCAAATATAATAAGCACACATTACGTTCATTTTGCTCCACTGGGGTGATGTACTTGTTAAAATGTTAGTGTATGTCCATCATTGTGTCATACAGAGAGCTCTTATAACATGCATCATATTAGTGTTTCAATAGACGTTGTCAAATTCGCATGTAGGCTACTATATTAAACTCTACGTTGTCTAATTTTAATGCACTAAATACTGACTGTGAAGAGGAACTCCAAACACTTTCAATTTGTTTATGGGAGGTGCAACGTATTATACTTGTAATTGATATTAATGTGTTTGTTAAAAAATCACAAACATGCATTCTTCATTCAAAATCAATCAAAAACATTTATTTCCTTTTTGCATACGTATAAAGATATATTTTGTTACTTTTAATAATTTTAACTTGACTTTTTTGACACTGAAGATGGTCTTGAATCATCAAAATAATATCAGATTTTTTTCAGTTGAAATCACACCAACAATAGGTCTTCGGCTAGATCAAATTTGAATTTAATGACCTTGAATAATAATAAAAATATCTATAGCTACAAATGGGATTATCCTGTCAAAAACACCCCGAAACGAGGTATGTATTACATTTTGTTCTCATTTGTATTTTTTATATAAATATATTTTTTACATTTGGTTGTGACAATGACCTTTTGACCTTACATATGACCTTGAATTACCAAACTAATAACATAAATAGATTATCTAGGCGAAACTGAGTTTTAAATTATGTATTAGGCCTGCATTTGTTTTTTATTATATTTGTTAAAAATCATATTTCCACATTTGATATTTTAAAATAGACTTTTTGGCCTTCAAAAACACCATTATTTCACGGATAATGATTCTCGTGTCACACACACAGCAAAAAGTGATTTTACACTCATTCTCAGCTATACTTGTTGAAAAGTCGTATGTAAAAAATATGGTCAACAAATGGAGGCGGCCATCTTGGATTGATAGAAAATTTGTGTACTTCCACCAATTTGATTTTTAATATGCTTTTATTTTGTTAATAATTGTGAACTGTTTGGTGCTTTATTTATTTTTTCGGTCATTCAGTATATTTGATTAGATTTGGTAATTTTTATAATTATTTTTTTAATAATTTTTTTTAAAAACAGTTTTAGATTTTTAAAATATGTACCCCCCATTATATTTTTGTAAACTTTTTGTATGTTAGTTAGATACCCATGTAGAATCTCTTGCCATCAAAATAAATTATGTTACAATTTGTTCTAGGTCAACGTTCAATTTGACTGAACTATTTATCCGTACGCGTCACGATCGTGACGTGTAGCGATCGTCACAATGTACGAAGGTCTTACGTACTGTAAACCACATACAGTTGGCGTACAAAATATTTCGCGAAAGTGGACCCGGGAAATTTAGCGAGCACAGGTTTGACAGCAGTTCATTTCATGGCAGGAGTGTTATCTCTAAGTAATTAGCGACCATAAATAGGACGCGAATATAGTCGGGCTTACAGTATAATTTAAAAATGATTTTCCATGAAAGAGTTATGAGTTAACCCTTTAAGCCCCCACGATGCATTAAAGCATCATTTTACATCCCTGAAAACAGACTTAATTTTCCTACAACTAAGGGTTTTAGAACGGAAATTTCCATGAAACTGGTTTACCAATACGTGGTAATTTTCTTTAATTTTTAAACCACATCAAGTCATTTCATCCACTACAAGTCGAGAATTGCGGCAGCAATTCGCGGCTTGTAGTGGATGAAGATGAATATTGTAAATTCGGGATTGAAAGGATTAAGTGATACTTACAAATGGAATACGGTTGCGACATGATAATACGTCAAACGTACCTGACACGACATGCTAAAATAACATTTAAAATCCTTGATGACTTTTTACAGTTGACCACGAACGCATGGGTTTTAGGTTCGAAACCCGCACGACCGACAGTTTTTCTCAGATACAAGAAAGATTATGTTCTGGTTTTGATTTAAAAGAAAACTTTAATAGAAATAAAGTAACTCAGTAATAATATGATAATGTTCCAGAGTTTATTTCCTATAACAAACACTATAAAACGCATTAAAACATCAAAATAAACTCTAAAATATGATTGAATCCTATATCCAAATTAAATTTCTTTTGGATGCACAAAGTCTGAGGTTTTACAATGTTAAGAATGACACATTTCCCCCAGTCATGGCCGAAGCGGTTGGCGGCTTAACCCTTTCAACGCGAGTACCTACTTTAGACGTAGGAATCTGACGTCTATGGACGTCAGATTCTGGAAGATTTTATAAAATGTAACGGCCGACCCGTAAAACAGGTATTCAAATGAAGCGGAACGATCTAGCTAAGACACCCTGAAAACAGACTTAATTTTCCTACAACTAAGGGTTTTAGAACGGAAATTTCCATGAAACTGGTTTACCAATACGTGGTAATTTTCTTTAATTTTTAAACCACATCAAGTCATTTCATCCACTACAAGTCGAGAATTGCGGCAGCAATTCGCGGCTTGTAGTGGATGAAGATGAATATTGTAAATTCGGGATTGAAAGGATTAAGTGATACTTACAAATGGAATACGGTTGCGACATGATAATACGTCAAACGTACCTGACACGACATGCTAAAATAACATTTAAAATCCTTGATGACTTTTTACAGTTGACCACGAACGCATGGGTTTTAGGTTCGAAACCCGCACGACCGACAGTTTTTCTCAGATACAAGAAAGATTATGTTCTGGTTTTGATTTAAAAGAAAACTTTAATAGAAATAAAGTAACTCAGTAATAATATGATAATGTTCCAGAGTTTATTTCCTATAACAAACACTATAAAACGCATTAAAACATCAAAATAAACTCTAAAATATGATTGAATCCTATATCCAAATTAAATTTCTTTTGGATGCACAAAGTCTGAGGTTTTACAATGTTAAGAATGACACATTTCCCCCAGTCATGGCCGAAGCGGTTGGCGGCTTAACCCTTTCAACGCGAGTACCTACTTTAGACGTAGGAATCTGACGTCTATGGACGTCAGATTCTGGAAGATTTTATAAAATGTAACGGCCGACCCGTAAAACAGGTATTCAAATGAAGCGGAACGATCTAGCTAAGACACTTATAATGATTTCAAATTGAAAAAACCCTTTGGTCTCCATGGTTTATGAAATACATATTTCAGCGTTGTAAGGGTTCAGATAATAAGGGCGGTACTCAGGGTATTTCACTCATGGACACTGAGCTTTGACATGACACTGTGGGTTTGAAAAATCAGCCCATTAACAGATGCGGCACCAAAGTCAAGGACACAGAGCAGTTGTTTATTCAACTAAGGTTATCAATCACATTGACCTTTGTCCTCCCAGGGTCGTAGGCTACGCCTTCGTGATAATTTGAAACTTAATTAAATATCACTGACACTGGGTAGATTTTTTTATGGTAAATCTTCCGGTAATAAAATAACTCAATATGTGAGATGTTATAAATGGCATTTTTTATTAGCACATTAAGGACCACCTTTTAAACATGTAAAGATAAAATGTGACATCAATCAGCAATATTTGAAAACATTTAGCCTTCATTTTGTCAAATCTGAATAATTTTCACTCACTTGAAGTTGTGGATCGCGTCAGCGAGACACAGCTTCAAGTTGGTAAAAATTCATATTGGATAATTTGGCGGTTAAAGGGTTAGGCTGCATAAAATGCAAGTTATTGAAGTCATTGTGTCCATTATAAAAAATATTAAAACTATAGGCATTTATTGAGTAATCTCAGCATAAAATAATAATAAACAGGTATGGGAATGTAGAAGACTTAGTAAGGACGTAAGTATGAAGAGAAAAAGTTGTATTTCACTTTGCGCCTTAACGACATTATCAAAACAATGTTATAACTATACTATTTTTTAAATTGTGAATTTGTAGGAGGATTGAAGACTATGTTTTAAACCACTATATTTACATTTTTTATGTTTTTGCAGCATGTTCAGTATATCGACCACAAGTGGGTAGTGATGTCAAGACACAACATCGGGTGGGGTGAATGTTTAGTATTCAGGACCTTAATGATATATCCCCTTTATATTAATACATCTGCCTTCAGAGCACTGACCCCTGCCTTGCAAGAGTGGTAACCAACGCCCCACGATTTAGTCGTTTCGTTCCAATTCTAAAACGATTACAATGGCTTCCTGCCAAGTTTCGCATTCATTTTAAAATATGTGCGATAACGTCTCGAACCCTAAAAGAAAACCAACCTGAATATCTGGCTGATTTACTTGTTCAGCCGAAATGCTCAAAATATCTACGCTCCACTAATTCGAATAGATTTGTTGTTCCTCGTATAAGGACTAAAACTGGGTCAAGAACTTTATCTATATCTGGTCCAACCTTATGGAACTGCGAGAAAGCATAGAGTTAATCTATGATTTTTAGTGGGATGTGCACCCTAACATGTAGACACAGCATATTATCATACGCATCAACGTTTATGTATAGTTGTTGATCAATAACAACTGTTCTTCATCAATTGAGTCGCACATGTATATGTCTATTATCATTTGACTTCGATGAGAATATTACATTGTACCCACTAAACTTGAGACATTGGCCCAATGTTGAAATAAAGGCGGTCCTCTAAGCCAGAGTTGGGGCATGACTCGTGTTTATTGGATACCTGACATGGCCGCTCTATCCACATAACGTCACACACAAACCTTACTGAGCTTTAAGTAAAAATATACTGATGACCATGATCATAAGCCTTAACGATCATTTACCAGATTCAGCTAGTCCCCGCCTGTCGTTTAACTGTTATTCAAATTCTTGTCGACTTATATAATATTATATAGACCCAATTTTTCAGTGGGGTAATGCCACAGTAAACTAGGCCTATATCAAGGTATGTACTTTCCCATTGGTGGTGTTTAATTGCAATCAGAGATGTAAGCCTCTACTTTAAATATTATAGAGAAAGTATATATAATGTCGACTGCCATAAAAATAATATCTTCAAAAGATACACTTCAGTTTGAAAAAAAACATAATCCTCTATTAAAAGCATACATCAATGCTGCCCACCGTCTTCGATGCTGGCCCAACATTGATCCTTTATCCGCCAAGTTATTTAATTTGAATTTACACACACCAGTCCTTTGATGATATAATATCAAGTTGTTATAATATAGCAATATGAAAGCTACCTGATTTACCAACAGTCAACAATGATTTTCTCTGCGTGTGCCCCTGTGTCAATTTTTAAAAATATCACTTTTATTGTTTCAAATTAGCTGGGTTCTTTACATACAAAAACAGCCGTTAGAACTTGAGACATATGGTATTTACAGCAAGTATGATACATAAATCCAATGTGTCTTGAAAACCTAAAATCCAGCTCTCAATAACTATCGTCTCACCACCAAGATAATAAAGTCACACATATTTTATGACACGCATGGTGTTGCAGACAATCATTGTCGCGGAATCAGACCTGAGGTATTTCACTAATTGCCATAATGTCCATAGGCTATAATTTATGTCTTAACCTTCTCATCGCTAAGCACGACTATAGTCTTTTGAAATCTGTTTTAATAACCGCTCACATATCTGATACTGGAAAAGAAATGAGTGGTTGAACATCAAGATTTGCAAATGTTTCCTCGCAAATTAAATAAATATCAGTAATTTTCACCCACTTGAAATTGTGGGTCGCGGTAGCGAGACACAATTTCAAGTGGTTGAAAATTTAATTATTTACTTTGGAGTTATAAGGGTTGATAGAAGAACACATTAACTAGCCCATATATCTTATGATCAGGGAGACGTGGTTCCACCCTGAGGCGTTATGACAACAAATGCTTGGCCTTAGTCTCCCAAGTTTATATAATGCACCATTTTAAATAACAACCAGTGGGAATTAAAATAGTCCAAATGATATATGACATAATAAACCGCCGCAGTACGAAGAAGAATACGAATACCAAAAAATATTTGTTAGACCATCAGCCCGTACAAAACTATACAATTACCTAACAAGTACAATATCAAGAGTGATATTCATCATACATCACAGTATTGTTACTTGCGTTTAAATGCCTGATTTGAATATGTATACAAACCCTTGATTAAACTTTCATCCACACTAGGTAACGACAATTACAATGTAGGTCTATTTACATTTGGTGGACTATCAAACGGAGCAAGGTATTTTGAACGTAAATCGTGATAAACAGAACAATAAAGAATAAAGTGGATCTCGTCCTCTTCTTCGATACACATAGGACATACAGTGCCACTGTCCTGAACAATCCCTATAATCCCAGAGCTAGGGGGGGGGGGGGGATTTGTGTTGAAAGGTCCATACGATCCAACAGTTCCACCTATAGTAAAATTTTCTCAGGAATCCGAATCTGCGCGTCTTACAAAAATCGTCCTGTACAAAAGTATCGTAAAAACCCTTTAAACACTAGTACCGTCAAAATAGCAAACCGCGATTTGAAATATGGCGTATGAAGTGATTGTTTGCTACAACTGTGGTAATTTTCTTTTTAAATAATTTTTAAATTATTTTTTATCACTCACATATGACACAGGCGTTTACATGGATGTAAAATATTTTGTGTCTCATCAATGACAAATGCACAATATAACTTTAAGTTGGATTTTACCACGTAATTTTACCCATTTTTCATACTTTTTCAGTAAATAGACAAAATACTTCTCTCTCAGCCGATTTTTGTATAGTATAAATGTTTAGTTTTGATTCAAACATTTTCTAGAACTATTGCTGGCTTAAAATTGCCCCATTTGGAATACAAATAATGAGTTATGTGAACATATCACATGCTTTTTTGGTTAGACCTAAAATGTGTGCGCTTTTCTTTGCGCTCAGGAAAATTGTATGTACATGTATCTCACAGTTTTGCCCAATGAGTAGTCAAATTTTGAACTATATCAATATTTTAGATATCAATAGAAAGCTACTGGCACAGGCCATGGATGTTTAACATTTTGTGTTTAATCTTTAACCCTTTTTCAGTACATAGTCAAAATACTTTCCTCTCACCCGATTTTTGTGTATAATAAATATTAAGTTTAGATTCAAACATGCTCTAGAATTATTGTTGACTTGAAATAAACCCACAACTTCAAGTGAGTGAAAATTATTCAGATTTGACAAAATGGAGGTCAACTATTTTTAAATCTTGCTGGATGATGTCACATTTTATCTTAAACATATTTAAAATGTGGCATTTAATGTGCTAATAAAAAAAATGATACCCGAATATATGCTGCACCGGCGGTTAAAGGGTGAAATGCTAACATGATGATAATTTGCATTTCGCGACTTGCCTGCTGAGAGTTGTTGAAATGCAAGTTAGTGTTGTTTATATATAAGTTATTGTAATATCAAACTACGAGCTACATTTTATAAGCACCAACTTGTGTTTCAGCAAGTCCAAGATGTATTTCAGCGGAGCTAATATGTAATTCAACAACATTAACTTGTATTTCAGGTCTAACTTGCACCAAAACAGCTTAATTTGCACAACGTCTACCTTGTATTTATGGCGCCCCTAATAAGCCACCGTATTTGAGCCTTTGGTGTCATCGCCTTTTCTCAGACGCAATGTATCCCAGGGGTACAAAATACCGTCATTTATGTGATACTGGGGGTATCGGTGAGGAATTTCACTATTTATTCATTTTTAAACATCTTATTAGTCACAGAAAGAGATACATTGAACCATTCTACCTTAAACACACTCCCACAATAAAAATGCATGCGGTATAATGAGTGTGAACAAGGTTGATGTACTTACAAATTTGGCTTTGTTTACTAAATTATGAATATACTTTAAAGTTACATACCAATTAACTCATTTGACAAGTGACAACTCAAGTGACATCGTTTGACAGCATTGTGTCATGAACCTCGGTCTACATCCTGCGTGTGCAGAACTGGGCGTAATTAGGAAATAGACACAATGATGTCACATCTTGGCAAACCCTATGCATTGGTTCAGTGTTGTTTCAGTGCTGGGTTACCGTCGTTGACAGGGAACCAGCATTGAGTCGGCGTTGGTTCGACCTATCGTGTTTGTTTGTATGTATACCTGAAATTATGGATACGTTAGATATTGATATATGTATGTTAAAAATCATACCTCGAATCATTAATATGTATTAATATTATTTTACTTTTTATTTATATTGTGTGTTTAAATATTAACAACATATATATTAATAACAATATGTATGAAAGTTATGTGTAGTTTATAAGTTTAACATGTGTTATATATAAAGTAGGGTGTACTCCTGGCTTTCTGCATGTTTTCTGTAACCCAGAATACAGAATGTCTTGCCTTGTCTTGTCTTGTCATTCATTCTTTGGCACGTACACTCTAAACAATATAGGTTCTTTAGAAGGAACCCTTCAGTACTATCACCATGCAACCCCAGGAGAACCCTTGCAGGGTTCTCCTGCGGTTGCATGGTGATTGTACTGAAGGGTTCTTTTTAAATAACCTATATTGTTTAGAGTGTAAAAAAATGTTTTATCTAATTCAGACATGTACAACAAAATTGTAAAATAAGGCAGTTATTCATTACATCTAATTATATGACAATCAAACACGGCGAACATTTGATTAAAACCAGCTATCCATTACCTCTGATTATATGGCAATCACATTATGTGCCATTAAAACCTAAGAAACGCATTACATAGATAAATTTATCTATCGTTTCCTTTGACGGAGCAAGGTGCACTGAAGATTGTAGGCAAACATGACAACTAACGACCTCTGGCAAAATTATCTGGCCATAATATCAAACTGACGTTCCGAAACCGTCTATAATCACATGGTATATGTATGTAGGCCGTGGAAATTTTCGCGGCGCTTTATTTTTGCCAGTTTCGCGCGCGAAATTGGCAAAAATAAGCGACGCGATTTTTTTTTTTAATTTGCAGAAATTACAGCAATTCGATTTTATCTGAAATTCTGAAAGGTAAGCTTCTGCAAAAGTGAAAAGTCACCCAGCGGTGAATATTACAGTACACCTGTGGGCGTTGCCGTTCTGCGATCGGCTCTGGGGACTAGTATGCTTGTACCAGTGCGGAGGTACACACGTGTGGGCGCTGAGATGACGCTGCTAAGGACTCTGTCCGTCGTCCTGGCTATGATAGCAGGGATACAAGGAAAAAATAATGAAGGTTCAGGTAAGATTTTCGAGAATTTCATTCGGTTTCAGAGAATGATTCCGATGCTGAATGTTTGTGGAGCTTGTGAAGCGCTGGGACATGTTAATTAAGCAGTGTCAAGGTACGGCTCTTTCTAAGTAAATGACAAACGATACTTTGATAAGAGGTTGGTTCACTGTCAGCCAGTTTCACATACATTGTGGAAATATTGAAACAACGTTGTTTGAAGGAGTACTTCAGGTCATTTCCCGTGGAATTTCAGACCTCGTAGATCGAAGTGGTGGTCGTACAAACATAAACACACATATAGGTGACTATATAACTACAATGAACACTTTAGATCTACTTCGTAGGCGATTTTGTACTCTTACAGAGCGGTAATTGACTTTAGGTTCTGACGTCTGTAGACTTCAGATTATGACGATCCCCGCACAGTAATAGTTAAACATATTTATAATGGCCGTAGACCCATAACATAGGTATTCAAATGAAGCGGGAAGAGCTAACTAAGACATTTATGATGATTTAAAATTAAAAACCCCTTTGGTATCTATGGTTCATACACAAATATTTCAGCGTTTAAATGGTTAACACCTGTCTTGACTATCTTGTGTTAACGTATTTTGTATACAACGTATTAAAGATTGAAAACATGCTAATAATCTTGGAAATAATTTAAATAATGTATATTTTATTATCTCTGATACTGAAATTGGGGCAGAAAATTACCCTCAAATGAAACGCTTTGCCTGCTTAGTTAGATTATAATTATGCATACGGCCTCGTTAAGAAGGCGAGACGGGCTCATCTAATCAATATAATGATGTCGAATCATGTTAGGATTTGTTTCATTGTAGTTCCTGAAAAAAATATTATGGTTTGTTGCTCAAAATATAACTTCAGTGATTTCATGGCAGCCATTTTTGGATTTCATATTTTACAAAACATCCACATCTGCCCAGATATCACCATAGGGGAACCAGCCAAGCATATGAAAACGGAAAAAAACTAGTAGTTAAAACAATGTTAGCCGAAGTTTAACTGCGATATCCGGTTGTTTTGCTCATATTTGCATAAATACAGACTTTACAATATTTTTTCTAAAAACAAAAGAAAGAATTGGCTTTCTCATACCTGAAAACATAAGAATAGACATATTATTTATGTTTCTAGCGTATGTAGTTGCAAAATTATTCGTAAATATGTTTATTTTTATATACTTTGGCGGTCATCTTGGATTTCGTCTTTTTAGACCTTTCCTCGATCTATAAACAAATGTCGATTTATTTTGGCCAGTCATCTGCGACGCCGGCACAACATTAACAAACATTGGGTCTGTCATGTGTTATCTGGAATTTCCTTATGTTTTTTCATTCCTATCATGTCTGAATCTCATTTATTTATCGTGTTCTTAGTTTGACTACTCTCTGTACCAAGTACAAGAGGTGGAGCAGCGTCGGTTTGATGCTGGGCCGACGTCGAATACGGTGAACCAACAACAAATGAACAGTGGGTCAATGGTTTGTGTTTGCTGTGCAACTTCTCATGCTGGAAGGGCATGGCGTGTTCAGTCATATCATAACTATACCCCTTTTCAGTGGATGGCAAATCTATCAAACCAAGATATGATTATTCTCAGGTACAAATTATTTGCGTATGACGTGCGGCTAAAATGTTCCATATGCCAATAAAAAAACGATTCCTCTCGACGACCGCGATGCTGACGCGCAAAGAGCTCCAATTATTCACACTGTTAGTATAATAGTTTGACGATTGTGACAATGTAATATGCTAGGCTGAAACCTGGACAAATGTAAATATTATCACTTGTACAGCATGTGGTAGAGAAATCGTCCCTAGGCCTACTGCATGAAAGTATTTTTTTTTTTTTGGGGGGGGGGAAGGCAGATAAAACGTTTATAACATTTATACAACGTCGCCCGAACGTCTTCGACGTTGGTCCAGCACTGTATAAATACAAATGTTTGGTGTTTACTGGGTAAGACAGCCTTCAAAGGAAGATACCACACTTTGTGTTCCTCGCGTACGCCATTTGTTGTTATTTGTGTTTCCTTGTTAAAAATATCGCTAAAACGTACTTATCAAGACAGTAAGCAGGGGCGGATCCAGAAATAAAAGGGGGAGTCCGATTTAACAAAAAGATATGGGGGCCTGACACTCCTCATTTACTTGAGTCCAAATTTGAAGGGTGTTGAGTCAATTTAGTTTTGGAAAATGGGTTGGGACTCCTCTGAACCAGCCCCCCCCCCGCCCCCCATATGGATCCGACAATGGTATGTTGAGCTTTGGACATGAGGCGTTTGATTCACACTGCCTGGTTTCAGTTTCGAATCCTTGTTCCTATATAATGTGTAACATTTCATCCCTCAAACCGTCCTTTGGTCAATTTAAATGTATGCGCGAAAAAGAATGTTACATCCAATTTACTCATTCATTCATTAATTCATTCATTCATTCATTTCTTCATTCATTTATTCATTTATTTATTTAATAATTTTGTTCATACATTCATTAATTCATTCGGACATTCATTCATTCATCCATTCATTCATTCATTCATTCATTCATTTATTTATTTATTAATTTTGTTCATTTATTCATTCATTCATTCATTCATCCATCCATTCATTCATTCATTCATTCATTCATTCATTCATTCATTCATTCATTCATTCATTCATTCATTCATTCATTCATTCATTCATTCATTTATTTATTTATTTATTTATTTATTTATTTATTTAATAATTTTGTGCATACATTCAAACATTCATTCATTCGTTACGTTGCTCTTTTTTTTCTATCTTTTATTTTCAGCAATAAGATGAAATCTTTATTTTAAATTAGGTTTTTGCTTGCTTCCCTCTTTGGGCGTCTCTCCTCTAGTTGACCTCATTCAAGGCTGCCTCGTATTCATCTTTTATTTCTTCCTGACTTCAATTGTTTTGTTTATGTACATTATGTAATTAAAGTATTTCTTGTCTGATTTATTTGCCTTCTCTTTATTTATTTGTATGTAATCATTTCTGTATCACTTTGTACCTTTCATTTTGTTATTCATACCTTCACTCACATAGAAACGATTGCTTTTTTGTCCCTTATTCTGTATTTTAATCATTTTAAATTTCTTCTAAATCAAAATAATTCACTTTTTTCAAATTATTTATTTGTTTATCCCCTATTCTTTACTTTTATCTAATCTAAATTTGGTCTAAAATATTCTAAATTTTGTTCATTCAGTTCCGCAGTGAATTTAATTTCTCTGGCTATTTGTTTGCTTATTTAATTCATTCTTTCTTCATTCTTCTTTCTCTTTGTGCTTTATTTAACACATGTTTTGCTTGAATACCTTACTCATTCTCCCACTCCTTTATTACTTACCACATTTCTTCTTATGCCTGCGCTGCGTCTTTTGTTTATTTTTTTTATTTACTTTATTTTTAAACTGATTCTTTTTTATCTGTATGACTTCCTCAAGTCGAAGACCTTTAAATAAAAGATAATGTAAGTTACATACTAGACTGCACATTGTAATATAATGTGTCTGGTTTCGCTTAAGGTAGTGCAATAACGAAAGGGACTAACATTTAGTAAGTTAACTTACATCATGCGGAATGAAAATGCAGCCGGTCCAATTATACAACGGGCTACATTGTACTTTTCTACACAAATCTAAGCCAGTAGTTGTTTTATATATAGTCCATACAGTCACATACACTACCCTGCCGCGGTTGACCAGTGTGCGATGCTCGTCTTCTCAGATGAGATCTGATTCAATCTGTCTTGCAAGGATTGGCGTGTTAGGCTTTGAAGGACACACGCCCCCCCCCCCCCCCCATGAATGGTGGTAAGTGTCATTGCGGATAACGTCAAAACCACGTCTTTTTAACTTCAAAACCAATGACCATACCATGAAATAAACAATTGAAATTTTTTTTTCTAATTATAGCTAAAGACTTAATTTCAAATAAGTAAGGTTTTCGTGATGTGCAAAGTTAAAATCATGTGTAAAATAGTAATTTATAAGGGCTCTAAAATTAAGCTATTTTGTGGTCAGGAAATGAGACGTCATTTAGTGGTCCTTTATTAGTATGTATAATTACCATACCATAAATTACCGATAATATACCAATACAAATAAAGACGTTAACTGATGTAATGTTCAGCGCAAAGGCATGATCATGTTAGGATTTAAAAATAGTTATTTTGTGGTAATGTCTTAGTATGTGTAATTACCATACCATAATTTTTTTTAAATGTGGTTATTCGTAGGACACTTAGAAGCCCTCAAGCATGACTGGTCATTTTAAAGTGACATAATCATACCAAAAAGCGAACACGCAAACCAGTCATGTGCACGTAAAAACCTCAAAATGACATCCAATCAAAAACTACCCCATTCCTGGGGGGGGGGGGGTAGGGGGGTGAGGTGTTCCTCTCAGAGCAGAGTGCCTGTCTCAAACCAAGAAAACAACAACCCAGCCTGTCATGGTGTTGGGATGCATCGGGAGGGAGGGGGTGAACTTTATGTGCGAGGGTAGTGTAGTCCCATCTGATGTTAAAAACAATTTGATGGTATATATATGAGTATGAGAAAACGAAAGTATATATATGTATATAACTTAACAGTATAATTATAGTAATAACAGTTGGTAAAGCATTATTATATGACTGACTTCTTATAAAACATGGTCCACATCACATGACATTGTAATTATGCCTGTGATCAGGGTGATATAGCCTCCTTAATGGGACCCCTTGAAATGAGACATTTTCAATGTTGTCAATTTTGAAAATATAACTTATATGAAGCCATATAGCCTACTGATCTTAACTAAAAATACAAAAAAGTCAAAAAACAATTTTAAAGCACCGAAAAAGAGTGATTAGTTTGTTAAAATTACATGAATATATACATGTTGTCGCATACCGAATTAAAATAAATAAAAGTGGCATTGCCGTAATAAAGCAGTAGGAAGTAAACTAACATATGCCATTCTGTAACTGAACTTGTGACTTTTAACATGATAAATGTCAATCAAAGGGAATACCTATTATGTTGTCAAAGGGCTACCTCTTTAAATAATAGACATAGTCAATAATTAGTAAAAAAAGATATGATGTACCAATGTTTTATTAATGCTGGGCCCATCTCCATCTCCACACAAAGGATGTAGAAGATTAATGATCGATCAAGCACAAGGTCATTATATAGCGACATCCACGTGGATATGAATGTGACAAAATTCAGTTAATGTAACGCCAGGCCTATTTTATGTGAAGGTCGCTCACTAGGCACACGACGTTTTACCAACCTTTAATCAACGCCATTGACGTGGATTCAACATTGGTACAAAGTGTGTCTTGAGTGAGCGTAGATTAAACACTATAACTATTGTTACACAGAATGGTTAAAAGGCAAAAATCGATTTTAAAAAACACATAATATTATTATTCGGATGTGGTATTGTGTTAAAAATATGAGATGAACAACGCTTTATGTGCCAATCTTCACTATTGTAAATAGCAATCACTCTCAAAATAACGGTTTTGAGTGTTATTTATATTTTGAGTTTTCAAGATTGTTATTATTTTGGATTAAGATGTTACAAGTTTTTAATCATTTCCATCCATTGGAAATGATGATATGTCTTACTGATTCTAACAAGCCTATCACTAAACTGCCTAATCGCATCCAAGTCATACATATACGATGTTAAAAGTAAACTGTTTTTTGGTATGTTCGCAATATACGAGTAAGGTGACTATTGCAGCTGTAATGGGTGGGCTCCATACGTGTAGATGTGGCCTGAGTTGGTTACAAGCTATAGGCCTACAATAATTAACAGTTTAGCCCACACGTTTAGGGCCTCTTTTAACTGTAGTGATCTTACTGATATCAGATCATTATAAATTATACATTCTCTAGCATGTTTTACGACACAATATAATGAGAATAAAAATATAAGCTTGAATAATGTAAAAAATGATGTGATAGGTTTGTGTACATGGAGAAAAAATAAATAATATAACGTAGACTCTACACGTAGTCTACATACCGCATCTGAAATCAATCAAACTTGCCTGTCGGGGTAAGACATGGTGAGTGTACATGTAACCATGATTTATGTGTTGTACGAAATATTCTGACATGCTCAGATTGCAATGCAACGTTTAGACCTGAGATAGAAGACCCCCCACAAATTAATGTATAAAAGAGATAGATTGCTGATAAAATGTATCAACTTCATCAGCTGAAAAAAAAAATATTTATGCTGATTTTTATTCATGGTTTGACCAAACTTGCATCATAACGAAATTAAACAGAGTTTTGCTAAGAGACATTAACAAAAATATTTAATAATAGATCAGAACTTAGGCGAAACGATGTACGATGTGTCTGAAATCAAAGAAATGCAGCAGTTATATCACCTAAAAATAAATTACTCAG
The DNA here is from genome assembly GCA_964017125.1 of Flabesymbios commensalis. Taxonomy (NCBI): domain Eukaryota; kingdom Metazoa; phylum Annelida; class Polychaeta; order Terebellida; family Flabelligeridae; genus Flabesymbios; species Flabesymbios commensalis. The sequence continues at coordinate 41,048,648 of OZ024910.1, read as the reverse complement.
GTTCATCACAACAAAGTTTTAGACTTATCTGAGAATTGAAAGGGAGATGGATGTCTACAATGGTCAAGGGTGGAGAAGCGTGCGTGCGTGATACGTCGTTGCATGAAGTCACATGGCGCTGTGTCAGCAAAAAAAGCTTGTGGGGTGGTTACATGGATAACCTCTTGCTGATTTCATCATCCCCGTGTTGTGTTAACCAATGGTTATGCCAACTAGATGTCAGAGTTTTTGACACTAATCACTAACTAATCACTAAATCTTTATTTTTGTTAAACATTGATCAAAATTATATTTTAAAATGTATTGATATTTATTAATAAATAATACTGTTGTGCGTAACAATAATGTCTGCCTGTACACCATTGACATAAAATAACACTTTGCAAATTTATATTTTGACACTATATGTATGTTTCATACCAAAAACAGTTGACATCATGTTTATTTGATCTAAGAAAAGACGTGTCGTGAGGCTTATATTGAAACAAAGGTATTAAAACCCATCATTTTACATTTCTGTGTTAACACACTAAAATAACTGCAGATCATCTAATAGGCCTACTGACTGCTAAATGAATTACATATACATAATGAAAATCTATAAACCCTCTGAAATCAATATTCATACTCCCACCCTTCTGGAATACATATTCCTACTGTATTGGTAAGGTCCAAGAGGGTAAACATACAAGTGGATAGGCCCCAGGAGTCCAAAGGGTCTACGGCGAGATGATTGATGGGGAGAGGAGATGATTGATGGGGAGCGGGGTTGACCCCTGTGACCTAGACCAGCCTGCAGTGAAGGGTGTAACCTGATACAGTTCGGTCAAAACGTTAAAACAACATCAAAACAACGTTGGGGTTTTGCCAGCATTGCCAATGTTAAAACAACTATACAACAATGTTGCCAGCTATAAAAGCGTTAAAACAACCATAAACCGATCATTTAATACATGAATGTATGGGGGTGCGGCCCCGTGGTACTACCCCTACTACTATCATCATTTTTATTATTATTATTATTATTATTATTATTATTATTATTATTATTATTATTATTATTTTATTTTTATTATTATTATTATTATTATTATTTTTATTATTATTATTATTATTATTGTTATTATTATTATTAATATTATTATTATTATTACTATTATTATTATTATCACTATTATTATTATTATTATTATTATTATTATTTCAAGTGGTAACAATTAGGTGGTGATGTTTAGAGCAGATTAATAGCAGAAAACTGTTGTGGACCTTTGATACTGCGCATTATGATTTTATACTGAATTTCTTCTGCGGAGAATTGACAAGGAAAGAAACGTCAACATTTGCTCCACGACATTTTCATAATCACTGCTAGTGGTGCGTTTTTGCGTCAAAACCAGAACCAGAACATCGTTGGTGGGTGAAAGCGCTATTTAATTCAAGGAAACAGTATGCTGGGATAATTTAGTGACGGAGCTCAAATTGTATCACAGCAAACTTTCACATTTAAGGATGTCATTTTCCTTCCCACATGTTGTGAGCTTGACTTTTTTGAGATTAGGGGTTGTCTATGGTATATTGTAGGCATAGCTAGTCACTAGTTTTACCGTGAAAAGTGTAGAGTAGCCTATAGTCTATGCACATGTGTAGCTTGACTACTTTCATGGACTGAATAAAAGACATGGGTTTTGACGCGACCACAACACGTGCATTATTGGGAAATACCTCAAAAATGACGCCATATCTTTAGATTTCCCCATTCGTATTCCCCCCGTATCCGCCGAAAATCGGTACATTGACGATCGGAAAATAGACGGATGGGATACGGATGAAATACGGATGGAATACGGATGACATACGGACACATGGAAATGAATCTTAGTTTTCATTATAAAACGATTTTTATTTCTTACGGATGGAATACGGACGGAATACGGATACGGATGGGATACGGACACATGGAAACTTAGCTTTAATACCCTAAGTTACCATTTATCATTCTAATATAAACCAGGACTCTCTCTATCGTGATATTTATTTGCTGTACCAACCGACATCTAGTTCTGATCATTTTTAAAAATAAGTACACTTAGATGTGTTTTCCTGTGAAAAACGAAAATCCAATTACCTTTTAAACAACAGTTGGCTTTGTTATATTACAGGTCTCTTGCACTTTGGTAGCGTAAAATGTCAATGATAGCAAAACATAACCATTTACTAGTATGTATTATTTAGACAGTGGTTTGTATCAATATGGCTTCACCCACAACTGGCTCTGCACTGTGAGTACATGTTAACAGTCTATATCTGTTTGTATATCGTTGTTTGGCTGTATTTCAGCCAATCAACGACATTAGGACCGATTTAAGTTTTGTATTAAATGCTGGTGAAAACAGGCACAATATGTTCCCTCTTTGCTTTGAACATTACATTATGTTCATTAAAATGTATTATTTTCTCATTAATATAAAGATTGCTTAAACAAACAAAAATATAAGATATATATTTTCGAAACTAATGACATTCATCAAAAAAACTATTTTTTTTCTGGTTAATAAATCAGCTGATGTCTCACCTGTTCGCCAAAACATCGTCAGGTATAATTAATGTGTCTTACCCAACAAACACGAGACAACCCTTACAACGCTGGATTATTTTTCTAAGAACCATGGAGACCAAAAGGTTTTTTCATTTTAAAATCATCATAAATGTCTTAGTCAGCTCTTTACGATTCATTTGAATACATATGTTATGGGTCTACGACCATTATAAAGATTTTTACTCTTACAGTGCGAGGAGCGACTTTAGTCGTCAGAATCTGACGTCTACAGACGGCAGATTCGAATAATAAACCAACACTGATTGGATGTGCATGTTGTGATCCTTGGTTATGTCTGGCACTTAATTCTAACATGGCACCTGCTCACTCGTAAAGATTCAATTTTGTGGGGAGCCTCAGTGACCGAGAGGTATGGTGCTCGGCTTCAGAACGCCAGGGCTCGAATTTCGAGTTCTGTATCTGTAGGGCAGTGTTATCTCATTCATCAAACCTCCTCAGGAGGTTCTACTGGCCCAGCGTAGCCTATATGTGCACAAAGGTGGCCTAAAACTCCATTCATTTCATTTCATTTGGCACACATCGATTTATACGCACATTGGAGCCAGGGCCCGTATTCTCGTACAAGTTACGATAAATCGTAGGCTTCTGATTGGTCGAGATGGCCATCTCGACCAATCAGAAGCCTACGATTTATCGTAACTTGTACGAGAATACGGGCCCTGATTAATTCTTAAAGCGTTGAAATATTTGTGTAAAACACTCTTTGCACGATTTTACGCGTGAACAGGAGTCCCAACTAAATAGTTCAGCATTTTGTCACTGTGGCATGCTGCTATTGAAAAGGCTGTATAGAGACCGGAGGTGTTTCTAGTAATCCAAAATCAGCAAAAATGTCTTAGTTAGTTTTTTTCCGCTTCATTTGCATACCTATGTTATGTGTCTACGACCATTATAATTTATATAATACTTTCTGTGTGGAAACCGTCTTTAGGCCTCATAATCTGAAATCATTAGACGTGAGATTCTGACGTCTAAAGGCGGTTTCCTTCAGGCAGCAAAATAATACATATTTTTTTAGATTTTGATATCGGTTCCACGAGCTCAGCAGTCATGCTTTCATTGATACACGGGTGTCATGACATATACATTCACGTTTAAAATAACAGATTGTGAGGATCTGAAAAACACAGGTTTTTGATCGCTAATCATTTCCTTTCTTAGCTGTCACGCATAGGAGACAATAATAGCGTCAAGACCCATCCATCACCTATTCAGGCTCACACGTGCGTGTGGTGTATTTTTATAAAGGAATATCCTTGCATTCAGCTCTGTTTTTCTTGATAGTATTGTCATTATGGTGTGATATCAAAACCTAATCTACGCCAACACAGCACGCTGAACCAATGTTTAAGGAGTGAAAAAGCTCATGTGTTTTTTTTTTCTAAAAAAAAACTCATCACGACAATGACAAAAATGAATGAATGAATGAATGAATGAATGAATGAATGAATGAATGAATGAATAAATGAATGAATGAATGAATGAATGAATGAATGAATGAATGAATGAATGAATAAATGAATAAATGAATGAATGAATGAATGAATGAATGAATGAATGAATGAATGAATGAATGAATGAATGAATGAATGAATGAATGAATGAATGAATAAATGAATGAATGAATGAATGAATGAATGAATGAATGAGTTGGTTGGTTGGTTGGTTGGTTGGTTGGTTGGTTGGTTGGTTGGTTGGTTGGTTGGTTGGTTGGTTGGTTGGTTGGTTGGTTGGTTGGTTGGTTGGTTGGTTGGTTGGTTGTTGGGTTGATTGGTTGGTTCGGTCGTTCTTTCGTTCGTCCGTTCTTTCGTTTGTTGATTCGTTTCTCACTCACTCACTCACTCACTCACTCACTCACTCACTCACTCACTCACTCACTCACTCACTCACTCACTCACTCACTCACTCACTCACTCACTCACTCACTCACTCACTCACTCACTCACTCACTCACTCATTCATCCATTCATTCATTCATTCATTCATTCATTCATTCATTCATTCATTCATTCTTCCTTGTAATAACACTGTACAGTATGCCTTGTTTTTTCTAGACCCTCGATGTGGTATATTGGGGTGCACTGTATGCAACACGGCTGGCACAGGGTATTATACATGTCTGCTCAGAGATAAACACGATAGCAATTGGAAACTGAAAGTAGATAATTTTCGTTCGTGCGATCCATCGACGACATGTCATCAAGAAAGCAACTGTAGCGCACGATGCATAGATGACAACGCGCCTCCAGCTAGATTTTTCCCAGGTAAACGGAGCAAACCCAGCAAACACGAAGCTTTACCCCATTACTGGGTAATATTGGGCCAACATTATAGACGGTGGACCAACATTACCCAGCATCGGCCAATGTCTCATGTTTGCTTGGAAACACTCCTGTGCTAATTACTGGTATATGCATACACATAATATAATATAATAATTACCTATAGTCGGACTCAGATTTAACCCTTTAACCGCCAAAATATTCAATCTGAATTTTCACCCACTTTCAAAGATAATGGTATATTTTTTTAATATGGGTTTTCCGTTTTTTGTAAATATATACACTTTTTCAAACAGACGGCGGCCATTTCGTATTTTTGTCATTTTCCATGTAATATAAGGTTTTTATCAAATATAGCTCTATTTTTGGTTTATGTCCATTATTTCTATGCAAAGTCAAGTGAAAAATATCAATTGTTACAGGCGAAATGCACAAAATGACTTTTTTTCAGAAAACAGATGGCGGCCATTTTGTATTTTGTCATTTTTCATCTAATATAAGTTTTTGTTATTATAGCTCTTATTTTGATTGATGCCCTTTATTACAATGCAGAGTCAAGTGAAAAAAGTCCAAGTGTTACAGGCAAAATGCACAAAAAAATTCAATAAACAGATGGCGACCATTTTGTATTTTGTCATTTTTCATATAATATAAGTTTTTGTTAATATAGCTCTAATTTTGATTGATGTCCATTATTTCGATGCATAGTCATGAAAAAAAATCAATTGTCACTTGCAAAATGCACAAAATCACATATTGTTTAAAACGCAGATGGCGGTCACTTTGTATATGTCTCTCACCAAAATTGTGTGAAATTATTGTGAGCACATATACCATCCAGGCTTATTTATAAGCATATCTAGATTGAAAAACCATGACCCAAATGTGGATACATACAAAAAACGTTTGACGAAATGGTGTTTCCCAACAGGTTTTTTTGTCGTGGATTTCGCTCATTTTTCAATTTAAATTATGTTCAGGCATACATGGAGCGATAAATGATATTTTGCATTGATTTATATACCATAAGAAGCGGAATTCAAATACCGTTAATATGATAGCAGTTGCAGATTGGTTTACTAGCACATAAATAACATACATTCAAGTAACCCTACCCCCTTGTTTAAAACTGCGCGACATTGTTAATAACATATTTAGGGTACCTATATATAATTCGTCAAAATAGGGTTTGCATCCCTATATTTTCAATGTTAACATTTGATCTCGTGTTCAGTATATCTCAGGGCTCCCAAAAAACTTAGTTTCGTCGAGATGTGTGTGTGTGGGGGGGGGGGGGATGCATGGTAGCCATATCTAGCCCATCGCCCATTTTTCAATTTAAATTATGTTCAGGCATACATGGAGCGATAAATGATATTTTGCATTGATTTATATAATCCATAATGTAACATTTCGGATAATATAATCATAACATCGTACAAATATATATTATTTCCTCTATTTTGATTGACATTGGGGCATCGTTTATATGTTGTTTTTCTTGGGCAAGGCAGTGCACCCTCATGTGCTTCCTTTTACTCAGGTTCAAATGAGTACATGGTAGGATAGAGATGGCAATGTGTATACAAAGTTCCAAGCGCCGAAATGACCCCTTCGCTGCATGTTCCTCAGATGGTACATACATAAACATTTCCAGTGACCAGAGAGTAAATGTGACATTGGATGACAAATCTGATATTAAACCATAATCATGCACCTTTACAATTAGATAATAATTATAATCATGTAAAATAAATCAACAACAGCAATGTAGACCTACTATTATCAGATGATAGATCTGATGCAACAAGTTATTATCCAATATGTTGGTGTACCTTTTACTGTTGTAGATCTGTGCAGAGACGGCGGGGCAGGTTGTACGGCATGTGATGCAGAAAATCCGTCTATGTTCTTTGTATGTTCACAATATGGAGATTACAGTATCACAGAGAAACGACAATGTGGTAGCAACTGTCTTTGTGAGAAAACGGCAGATTGTGTGGTGGATTGTCTTCCAGGTTCGTCCTCTTAATAACTGAAACATACCAATTCATTGTCGAATTTAACCCTTCTTAGACCTACAGCGCGGGGATCAACATCAGTCCATCTCCGCACTGTAGAATTACAACATTTATAATGACCATAGCTGTTAGAGCCATAACATAGCTATTCAAGTGAAGCGCAAAGAGCTAACTAAGACATTTGTGATGATTTCAAATTGAAAAAAATCCTTTGGTCTCCATGGTTTAAATAAAAATATGTCAGCGTTGTAATAAGGGTTAAGGTCCGATGCAAAATATATTTCTATTTTTTTGTTCCCCGTAATATAGATTGTATAAATTCTTAACCCTTACAGCGCGGGAATTGACTTTAGTCGTCAGAATATGACGTCTGTAGACGTCAGATTCTGACGACTAAAGTCGATACCCTCAATGTAGGTGTAAAAGTATTTATAATGATCGTAGACCCATAACATAGGTATTCAAATGAATCAGGAAGAACTAACTAAGACATTTATGATGATTTCAAATTGAATAAAACCCTTTGGTCTCCATGATTTACTTGAAAAGTTTCTGCGCTTTGAGGGTTAACTTCTGATTGTAGTTTATGATGTAAATATTTATTTTAATACATATAATTTAAAATAAATAACATTTGAGTAGGTTTGATGAAAGTAACATTTACAAAGCAAACAATTATATCCAGTAAGGCAAACACGAGACGTTTACCAAATGTCGGATCATTGTTGGTTCACTTTCCCAACAAACATGAGACTTTGGGCCAACGTTGGAGTACTGTTGGGCCAACGTCGTAGACAGTGGGCCAACAGTAAACCAACTTTGCCCAACGTCTTATGTTTGATGGTTTGGCGACGCTGGCACAACAACTGAGCAAACCTTGAGTGGATGTCTCTGTTTGTCTGGTTGTGGCTTATCGAATAATAACAAAAGATGAAGTATGAAAGTAGCAAAAAACCCTCTGGAAAGCGTAGAGACTTATAAAACAACTACAAGTGGAGCAATATTTAAAAGTATGTAACATTATAACAAAAACATTATTTTAGTTTTATAAGATCTTCACAATTTCAACGTTGTAGATATTTGCTTGACTGCGGAGCAAGTAGAAGGTGACCAGGGTGCCCTGAGCCACCACACAAGTTTAGTTCATTATACACTCGAGCCAAATACCATATAATATCATGATAATACAATAAAACTATACTATATTAAGAGTATTTTTAAAACCGATAATACAACTATGTGGTATTAAATAGAGCCCTCGACACGAACATAACGTTAGTCCCTTTAGAATAAAAGTACTTTGATTAGTCTAAATTGCATCTGCTGGCGTCAGCTCGCATAGCCGTCGCTCAGCCGAGGTAATCCATCTATGCTATACTATTCTGAGCTGAACTGGTGGCTCTCGCCTGTCGACACATGAGAAGCCATGCATATTGAATTATTGTCTTACGGGCACAGTGGAACGCTTTCTAACAAAATGTGATATTGAAACATGTTGATTATGATGATTACAATATCACACGCACGCCTGACATCCACAGTTGCTTGTCCAAGTACATACGTTATCACAGTTGAAACTGTCCTTGAACTTTAAATAATAAAAACTATTCAATTGACGTACAAAGCTTGTCATTGTTTGCTTCTGGCGCAAGTCCTTCGGTAAACTATTCCAACTACTAACTACGCGATTAGAATAGAAATGTTTAAACGTCTTAGTTCTGACTTGTCTCGGATAAAAGAGTGATCCGTTCTGACTTGACCGTAGTCTTCTGTCAGGTTCGTAGTATCTCAATAATGATGCAACACTATTTGAGGGTTTACTTCTGATTGTAGTTTATGATGTAAATATTTATTTTAATACATATAATTTAAAATAAATAACATTTTTAGTAGGTTTGATGAAAGTAACATTTACAAAGCAAACAATTATATCCAGTAAGGCAAACACGAGACGTTTACCAAATGTCGGATCATTGTTGGTTCACTTTCCCAGACACAAATAGTGATTTAAAAAGAAGTTTGATGTCCATCATCTATCTGCGAAAAGACAATGGTAAGATATGTAAGAGCTCACAGCGTTCTTTATAATCAATAGTTGGATAATGAAGTGCATATCTGGTAAAATTTCTCTGAATTCGTTCAATGGACTCTATTTGAATTTTGGTGAACGGAGACTAGACTGGAGCAGAATATTCAATAATGGGCTGTATTAAAGCTTTATAAAATTTAATGGATACTGATGTTGGGGCTCTGTAACCTAGTGAGCGTCTAATCATACCATTGACTTTGTTACATTTGTTGATTACATTAGAAACATGATTGTTGAATACTAAACCCTTGTCAACTGTGACTCCCAGGTCATTATAGCATGATATATTTTCTAATAAAGTACCGTTAAGATGATATTTAAATACAATAGGAGTAACATTTCTTGTAAATGAGAGTACTTTACACTTAAGCACATTAAAATTCAACTTCCAAACTTGACTCCATTCATAAAGGCTATTTAAATCACGCTGCAGCTGCTCACAATCTTCAATGTTATTAATTATCCGGTAACATTTTGCATCTTTATCGAAAAAAGATAATATTGAATGTTCTGTACAATCAGGCATGTCATTTATGAAGAGTAAAAACAATAATGGACCAAGTATTAATCCCTGTGGTACACCAGATGTAACAGGCACCCACTCAGATGTGGAACCATCAAGCACCATTCTTTGGGACCGGTCTTTTAAGTAATCGGTAATCCAAAGTAATAATTTACCAGAAAATCCAAGTTTTTGTAATTTATTAATAAGCAAGTTGTGATTAACCGAGTCAAATGCTTTTGAAAAATCCAAAAATATCATATCAGTTTGTTTACCCTCATCTAAGTGCTTACCAACTGTATCATAAACGGATAGCAGTTGTGTGGTACACGATTTGCCGGTCATAAAGCCATGTTGGTGAGTATTAATTAGCGGTTCAACAATATTATAAAAACTATTGTAAATATATCTCTCCATAACCTCAGATACTATGCATAAAAGTGAGATTGGTCTGTAGTTTGAAACTTGTGCTTTATTTCCCTTCGTGTGAATTGGTACAACATTTGCTTGTTTCCACTGGGTTGGTATGTGACCAGAGGCAAAACTCTTTTTAAAAAGCAAGGTTAATGATGGAGCTAGAACGGTTTTGCACATTCTTTGAGAATACGTGACGAAAGGTTATCTGGACCATATGCTTTGTTAGCATCTAATCCGGATAAATTTTTTTTTGAACTTCCAAATAATGAAACTCGATAGTTGATAAATTTATTTCCGCGGGTCTCACATTGTCTGCGTTGCAGCGAGTTGGAGACTGATCTTTTGCAAAAACAGATTGAAAATAATTGTTAAATAAATTTGCTTTGGCTGCAGGTTCAGTATACTCTGAATCACCATCGGTTATAGTATCAGGAATTGCTTTAGATTGAGTTTTATCATGAAAAAAAAGACCAGAATGTTTTTGCGTTGGTCTTAAAGGTGTAGTCAACTGTTAAAATTCACGGGACAAGTGTCCCCCAGAAGGCAATAGTGCCCGTGGGTAGGCCAAGTCCCTATTCCATAATAATACTAAATATGCGTTTCATACCTAAAGCCTCATTAAGAGCAAGTTCTCAAATCACAGCAAGTTCACATATACTTGAGCGACATCTATGAGTTTATAATTCAAAGATCTTGGCCCTTACCCCTACTTGGTCGCTCGCTTGCAAACAAACTGACTGTATTACTGGGGGGATGTTGAAACTGCTTGACCCAAGCTTGTATTGACATGCCCAGTAAACACAAAACATTTGTATGACTTTATGCAATGTTGCACCAACGTCGAAGACGTTGGGCCGACGTTGTATAAATGTTATACAAATGTCTTGTGTTTGCTGGGCAGGC
>OZ024910.1:40925317-41032817 GCA_964017125.1 Flabesymbios commensalis | reverse complement strand
TTCGGACCCGCGTGAAACACTGGGCACTAAGCCTTCAACACGCTAAGCACGACTAATATATATAGGCTATTATATAGTCGTTTTTCATCCATTTTTCTAGTCTATTCAATCAATGTTATTGGGAATAAAATAAAAGTTTACACATAAAGATTTGAAAATGTTTGGCCTCAGAATAAACAAATACGAGCTGTAAAAAGAGCTGGTCATATATCGGCTTGGACCACAAGACGCTAATATATTGAATAGTTAACGAACATTGTTCTTAACAAATTGAGTGAATCATTCAAAGCAGGATTTGCTAACGCTAGACACAAAACACGGGTTATCTGCTAATTTGTTCTTGATATTTGTATTGCAGGTACCACCGGAGGGGGGAGCATGCAGAACCCTATGATAGTTTACTTCTCCTTTGATGATGGTTTGACCAAAACATATTATCAGCTCTATGAGAAGATATTCATCGACCGGAAACGCACGAATCCCAACTTAAGTCCTTACAGAATGACAATGTTTGTATCTCATGAAAACACGGATTACCAGTTGGTTTCACAGCTTTATAACCTTGGGTTTGAGCTTGCGTCTCACACCGCGAATCACAGGGACTTGCGCCAGTTAAAAAATGGCAAAGTGAGGAAAGAGATCGTAGAGCAAGTAATGAATCTGAATCAGCTTGGCGGGGTGCCAGTGGAGGACGTGGTCGGGTTCAGAGCACCATACCTCTCATTTCACAAGGATGTACTTTATCCTATATTAAAGAGTGAAGGTTTCCTGTATGATGCAAGTTCAACAAAACTAAAGCCAAAACGCCCTACATTTGACAATGGGATTTGGCATGTACCCATGAACGTCTACTATGGCAATAGCAAGGGCAATAAATATAAGTGTGCTATGTTAGACGGATGCAGACCCAAAAATGAAAAGGACACTTACAAACTCATCAAACAAAATTTTGAAAAACATTATAAGAAACGTGTTCCCTTTGGAATTAACATGCATGCATCACTGTTCTCAGGATGGAATTACACTCTAAACGCAATGCATTCATTTCTGGATTACTTAGACGATAAGGATGATGTATGGGTTGTTCCAATTCATACCATGCTGAAATGGTTTGCAGATTCTCCACCAGCCAGCAAGCTTCACTCCTACTCACAATTTGTTAAATGATGTCATAGCGTCTGATACACGAATGTGGTAAATGCTTTGATCGACTACACATTTATAATATTTACTACCCCACAGCTGACCTTGGAGGGTCGTTACGATTCGTTGAGCACAGGTTGTAGGCACACCCGCATGCACAGCATAATCAAAGTTCTAAGGAGTCTGAAGTAAATAGTTTGACTCGTGAATCGACCCTACTCACCTGCTATAAACCTTTCAATTCTTAATTTACCATTGACATCTTCATCCACAACAAGCCGCGAATTACTGTCGCAATTCTCAACTTGTAGTGGATGAAGATGACATGGAATGGGTGGCAAATTAAAGAAAATTGCCGTATATTCTTAAGACAGATTTGTGAAAAGCGTTGTTCTAAACCCCTTAGATGTAGGACATCAAGCCAGTTTTCAGAGAAGCCAAATGATACATTGAGACACCATGAGGATTTAAGGCGTTAATCATCTCAACCGTCAAGCGCTGTCCCAGTAAACGCAAAACATAGGGCCTATGACATTTATGCAAAGTTGGACCGACGTCGAAGAAGTTGGGTCGACGTTGTATAAATGTTATACAAATGTTTGGTGTTTACTGGGATGCAAATAGCTAGAGATGTGTGCTCGAGACTTTGTTAGACAAGATGATGCCTTTACATATTTGGCCCTGAGATTCTCATTTTCCCCATTTGAAAAGCATTGACATTGTCAACGTTACTGACGTGGGCCTATATATTTAATATCGTCTCCTGGTCGCTAAGGTGTCATATGTGGTGCATACGACACTTTGGCTGTCAGGGGTTAAAATTATGTATAAATTATTGTATTGTATTCTATGCTAATATTGTATAAGATGATTATCATATTGTATACCACTATTATAGGCCTAACACTATTATACTACTATTATAGGCCTAACACCGATGAATTGGTACTGTCAATAAGAGGAATCTGTAAATTAAAAAAATGGGGTTTGAGGCCAGTTTTGGGAACATACAGCCTCAACTGGGTCAGGAGAACCACCTGTAGACGCTGAAATCAGAACATAATAATGATAATGATGAGTTCTTATATAGCGCACATACAATTAGTCCAGTCAATGTACGGTCAAAAATGACCCAACCTAGAACAAATTGCAACAGAATTATGTTCTATGTCAAAGTATTCACAAAACATTCAGGGATTCCAGAAAAAAGTCTACAAAACATAAGTGGGGGGGAACATTTTCAAAACACCCTTTCAAGTCGACCTCCCATTCAACACATGTTGACTTCAGGGAAAATGTTGTAGCTGTAAGATAATTTTATATCTATATCTATCAAATTATATATTATTAGTATGCAAGCCCACATCACTATATATGTCTAAAACCATGTCCAATATCTGGAACACTTTACTGAGAGCGTTCCAGTGAATTAACACCTTGAACTCTAGACAGATGTCCACCTTAGTTCAATAAAATATGAAAAAAAACACCACAAAATATGTTTTTTCATAAATCCGACCTGAATCATCAATAGAAAATCTACTAAAATCCAAGATTCAAAATTCTTAATTTACCATTGACATCTTCATCCACAACAAGCCGCGAATTACTGTCGCAATTCTCAACTTGTAGTGGATGAAGATGACATGGAATGGGTGGCAAATTAAAGAAAATTGCCGTATATTCTTAAGACAGATTTGTGAAAAGCGTTGTTCTAAAGCCAGTTTTCAGAGAAGCCAAATGATACATTGAGACACCATGAGGATTTAAGGCGTTAATCATCTCAACCGTCAAGCGCTGTCCCAGTAAACGCAAAACATAGGGCCTATGACATTTATGCAAAGTTGGACCGACGTCGAAGAAGTTGGGTCGACGTTGTATAAATGTTATACAAATGTTTGGTGTTTACTGGGATGCAAATAGCTAGAGATGTGTGCTCGAGACTTTGTTAGACAAGATGATGCCTTTACATATTTGGCCCTGAGATTCTCATTTTCCCCATTTGAAAAGCATTGACATTGTCAACGTTACTGACGTGGGCCTATATATTTAATATCGTCTCCTGGTCGCTAAGGTGTCATATGTGGTGCATACGACACTTTGGCTGTCAGGGGTTAAAATTATGTATAAATTATTGTATTGTATTCTATGCTAATATTGTATAAGATGATTATCATATTGTATACCACTATTATAGGCCTAACACTATTATACTACTATTATAGGCCTAACACCGATGAATTGGTACTGTCAATAAGAGGAATCTGTAAATTAAAAAAATGGGGTTTGAGGCCAGTTTTGGGAACATACAGCCTCAACTGGGTCAGGAGAACCACCTGTAGACGCTGAAATCAGAACATAATAATAATAATGATGAGTTCTTATATAGCGCACATACAATTAGTCCAGTCAATGTACGGTCAAAAATGACCCAACCTAGAACAAATTGCAACAGAATTATGTTCTATGTCAAAGTATTCACAGAACATTCAGGGATTCCAGAAAAAAGTCTACAAAACATAAGTGGGGGGAACATTTTCAAAACACCCTTTCAAGTCGACCTCCCATTCAACACATGTTGACTTCAGGGAAAATGTTGTAGCTGTAAGATAATTTTATATCTATATCTATCAAATTATATATTATTAGTATGCAAGCCCACATCACTATATATGTCTAAAACCATGTCCAATATCTGGAACACTTTACTGAGAGCGTTCCAGTGAATTAACACCTTGAACTCTAGACAGATGTCCACCTTAGTTCAATAAAATATGAAAAAAAACACCACAAAATATGTTTTTTCATCAATCCGACCTGAATCATCAATAGAAAATCTACTAAAATCCAAGATTCAAAATTCTTAATTTACCATTGACATCTTCATCCACAACAAGCCGCGAATTACTGTCGCAATTCTCAACTTGTAGTGGATGAAGATGACATGGAATGGGTGGCAAATTAAAGAAAATTGCCGTATATTCTTAAGACAGATTTGTGAAAAGCGTTGTTCTAAAGCCAGTTTTCAGAGAAGCCAAATGATACATTGAGACACCATGAGGATTTAAGGCGTTAATCATCTCAACCGTCAAGCGCTGTCCCAGTAAACGCAAAACATAGGGCCTATGACATTTATGCAAAGTTGGACCGACGTCGAAGAAGTTGGGTCGACGTTGTATAAATGTTATACAAATGTTTGGTGTTTACTGGGATGCAAATAGCTAGAGATGTGTGCTCGAGACTTTGTTGGACAAGATGATGCCTTTACATATTTGGCCCTGAGATTCTCATTTTCCCCATTTGAAAAGCATTGACATTGTCAACGTTACTGACGTGGGCCTATATATTTAATATCGTCTCCTGGTCGCTAAGGTGTCATATGTGGTGCATACGACACTTTGGCTGTCAGGGGTTAAAATTATGTATAAATTATTGTATTGTATTCTATGCTAATATTGTATAAGATGATTATCATATTGAATACCACTATTATAGGCCTAACACTATTATACTACTATTATAGGCCTAACACCGATGAATTGGTACTGTCAATAAGAGGAATCTGTAAATTAAAAAAATGGGGTTTGAGGCCAGTTTTAGGAACATACAGCCTCAACTGGGTCAGGAGAACCACCTGTAGACGCTGAAATCAGAACATAATAATGATAATGATGAGTTCTTATATAGCGCACATACAATTAGTCCAGTCAATGTACGGTCAAAAATGACCCAACCTAGAACAAATTGCAACAGAATTATGTTCTATGTCAAAGTATTCACAAAACATTCAGGGATTCCAGAAAAAAGTCTACAAAACATAAGTGGGGGGAACATTTTCAAAACACCCTTTCAAGTCGACCTCCCATTCAACACATGTTGACTTCAAGGAAAATGTTGTAGCTGTAAGATAATTTTATATCTATATCTATCAAATTATATATTATTAGTATGCAAGCCCACATCACTATATATGTCTAAAACCATGTCCAATATCTAGAACACTTTACTGAGAGCGTTCCAGTGAATTAACACCTTGAACTTTAGACAGATGTCCACCTTAGTTCAATAAAATATGAAAAAAAACCACCACAAAATATGTTTTTTCATCAATCCGACCTGAATCATCAATAGAAAATCTACTAAAATCCAAGATGGCCGCGACTTCATTTCCAAAGCATAATTTTATAAATAAAATTTTGCATCAAATAGGCCTATAGCTGGGAGAAAGTGTAATATATATTGTTGAATGATTTTGATGTTGCAAACTATTTGTGGTAATATTATGATGATTCAAGGTTAAATTCAAGGTCAAAACATACATTTGAAGGTCAAATTTATACGCAAGTGTGTTATTTAATTTTGGCTGGTGAATCTTTTTCTGGTCTTAGTGTGGTGATTCAAAGGCATCTGCAAAGTCAATATCAAGGCAACAAAATGTGAAAATGTGATTCTAATAGAAAATAGGATCCAGTGTAATACGTCGTTTTGATGCTATTTTGACTGGTGGTACTTAAATCAATCAATCAATCAATCGATAAAACTTCTATAGCGCCTATGTCTTCAGCGGACCGAGCTCAGATGCGCACAAATCCTTAGCCTTATCATATGTCATAATCGATGCCAAAGCAGGTTCGTCAACAGCCGGGCTGCTGAGGAGCTAGGTTGAGAAAGCCAGATAAAATAGGTGAGATTTAAGTAATTGCAGGAATACTTCAAATAAATCATAACATTTCCACTAGTTAACAACATCAAATAAATATTTCACATGTCTCTTGTACAACCGAGCATGGAGCGTGTTACCATGAGAAGAATGGTGTTTAATAAACTGAAAATGTTATGACGTAGCCTATATCTGCAATATATGTAGGCTAATAAAACTAATCAACCTACACAGAAACAGATCATCTGACAGCCACATTATAGAACAACCTAATTGATATCAAATGTTACATAAAATAAAAACAATGCAGAACCATACAGTACAAACACTGACACCACCAGACAGAAAATAAAAGCATGAGTAAAATATATTTTTAAATCTAAGTAAGCAACACCATGGCAAGTAATACATACTTCTATCCGAGAACATAATAATAGGCCTAAGCGATAGACGTATTGCACTGTTCTGTTACTTGCCTTGATTAATTTATGGGATATTCGACGTGACTGTGTTTTCACCTAAGCACTGAACGTTTTTATTTCACGGGGCACACCAGATATGACAGTGTAATGACGATGGTCAATGTGTACACGTGTTGGTAGAGTAGGAAGTAGCTTTCATTTGAGCATACTGGTACCCGGTAATGTCAATTGAATAATGATAAAAAAATATTGTCATATACTGCTAAGACATGAATGCATTTCAAAGAACAGTGTTTGGCCATGGCATGCCCAGTTATGTCATACTGACTCCAAAATTACCGGAAGTGACAATCCTGACATTTATGTTCCAGAAACAGTGATTCCGGGATCTTTTCTGGATGAAAAAGAGAACCACATAGATTGACTTAAAGGCCCCATGTAGTCCCAAGACCTACTCTGCACAATGTCATATTTAATGCTATTTTAGATGACTTTTCAAACATTGGAGTGCTCAGCTCCCATTTTTAAACAACTGGGAACGATTTTCCCAATGGCAAAAGTAGGGGTGGAGCTATGGTGGGATGGAGAGCCCCTCGCGCCGAAAGTACCTGTAAGTGACCGTTGGAGTCTCTAGTGTAGGGTCGCAATGGCGGACGAGGGAAACTGCCCAATCTTCACCATTTCAACACAAACTTCCTTCCCCGTCGAGTCGACGGTCCCAAATAAATCATAAAACTCTTTCTCCACTGGTCATGTTTATTCGTTAGACATCTGGCAACAACAAAGCACAACCTTTGCGCACGGCACGTCCCGTTTGACTCAGAGAGAGCGACCTACGGCACGTCCGTAGTCGCAGAGTGTAACGTCTGAAGTGCGGGAAAAGTACCAAGACCGCATGGGCTGCAATTGTGTGCGCCCGGCACCAAGGTACGGAAACGAGGCAGTCGTCCACAGCTTCTCGCGTCCGAGAAGCCGGGGATAACTGCCACCTAAACTTAACGAAGTCAGGATCCTACAGAGCTAATTTGTGACGTCAAAAGGTGAAGACATGCTTGGCTGGTTATAATATGCTGTTATAATAGCTGATGATGTATTGTATGATTTTGGCCAGCGTCCTGGCCAGCGTCTAGCATTCACTCGCCCATTGTTCACTTGTCGATGCGGGCATATTGAAATGAAAAGAAATCTAGTTCAGCTCATGTACAAATACAAGAAACATGCAACATAATACCCGATGCAGTTTCAATATTAATTCAGATTCAATAATGGGCGGTTTTTGTGTGTGAAGTCATGAGGTGGGAGATCCGCCCAGCCCAAGAAATGTGCACATTTTCAGTTCTCATTTTTGAAAATAACTGATAATCAGTGGTCTAAAATAATCTGCTAAGTTATGAGATACTAATTTCAATGCACTAAATACTGGCTGTGAAGAGGAACTCCAAGCACTTTCAATTTGTTTATCGGAGGTGCAACGTATTATACTTGTAATGGATATTAATGTGTTTGTTGAAAAATCACAAACATGCATTCTACATTCAAAATCAAACAAAAACATTTTTTTACCATTTGTATACGTACAAATTATATCATTATATTTTGTTACTTTTATTAAGTTTAACTTGACCTTTTGACACTGAAGATAGCCTTGAATCATCAAAATAAAATCAGATATCTTCGGCTAGATCAAATTTGGATTAATTAAAATTCATATTTTTGCTTACTTAACCTTGAAATTAACATTTGATCCTGAATATGACCTTGAATAATAAAGAAATCCCTAGAAATGGTATTATCCTGTCAAAAAAAACCAAAAAACGAGGTATTACATTTGTTCGCATTTGTATTTTTTTAGATATATATTTTTTTTACTTTTGGCTGTGACATTGACCTTTCGACCTTACATATGATCTTGAATCTCCAAACTAATAACCACTGATAACAGAAATAAATTATCTAGGCAAAACTGAATTTTAAAAGATGTATTAGGCCTACACTTGTTTTTAATAATATTTGTTAAAAATCACGCTCATCAGTTAGACTAGATATAGAGACGAAATTCTCGCATTTCCTATTTTTGACATGGTTGTCAATAATTAGAAATCGGGAATTTCGTCTCTATATCTAGCCTAACTGGTGAATGAGCAGCAGAAAAATTATAAAAATTTGCAGTTCTAGTCTATGTACATGTTTACATCATATGGTCATATTAAGAACCCGAAATAAAATCACCGATTTTTTGATGATTTTAGCCTGGGCCAGTCCCTTTAAATCCTAAATAACTCAGTAACCGGAGCAGTAAAATAAAAAAATAAAACACCATTCTCCATCGATTGATCTTTTGATTAAAATAAGCAAAACAGTTATGCAGCTTTAATAAAAAAAAATAGTTTTAACTTTTTAAAATATGTTCCCCCCATTATACTTTTGTAGACTGTTTATATGTTAGTTAGATAACCATGTAGAGTCATCTGCCATCAAAATAAATTATATTGCAATTTGTTCAAGGTCAAAGTTCAAATCGACTGGACTAAATGCTTTATGCGCTTCACACACCTTATCAATCCCTGGATCTGATCGGTGAATGCCCTATGTTCAGAAGGCTCTATATTCAGAAGGTTCTATGTTCAAAAGGTCCTATATTCAGATATATTCAGAAGGTCCTATATTCAGAAAATTCTTTGTTTGATGTAGGAAAAAACTTACATCTTTCAGTTTCAGGTAAACTACAATGCAAGATAATAAATCACAGCCTCTAATTTTAGCTCATTCGGTCAAAAGTCAGGGGGGGGACCGCTCGCTTTTCCGAAGGTCCATTGTTCCGAAGGTCCGTTGTTCCGAAGGTTCGATGTTCCGAAGGTCCGTTGTTCCGAAGGTTCGATGTTCCGAAGGTTCATTGTTCCGAAGGTTCGTTACTCCGAAATTAAGGTTCATTGTTCCGAAAACAAGGTTCAATATTCCGAAAAAGAATGAATTTACTTGGAAAATAATAGTTTTTTTGTGGTTTTAAATCTGCTAAATTTTTAAATGTTTTTAGATCTGCATTAAGGTCGTGGGCGGATCCAAGATACAATTTTATAGTGGGAGCAGTGGCAATTATCATGATGTAGATCTATAGCGCCAAGAATTTACTGTATTATAATTATATTCTTGATAGCGCTCATTTGTTCTGACCAAAATGTGTGCATGTTCTCGTACATTCAGATGTCGGTATTTTTGTTAATATATAACACCACGTCCTTATTAAAAACATGAATTTATCTCGCTTTGTTGATGCACTTGTGATCACTCCCCAAGATTTATATTTTTGTGATACGTTGTTTCTGGAACGAAAAATCTTCCAACAAATGAAGAAATTGGTATTTAGATGATATATCTGTAATATTTACCTCCGAGGCTGCTTTAATTAGACACAATGACTAAAAATATACAGGCACTCTTAACAGACAAATTTTATTATGAGATGTGCGATGTGAGATGAGATGAGAATTTGTGTGGTGAGAACCCGAGGGAGTTTGACAAATTAAAAAATAACATGTTGCCGCCGTCATTCACTGGGAGACAATAAATTAGATAGTAGATTTTATTTGCAAAAAAGGACAATCATGTGTAGCAACATGAACGATACATTAAAGGGGCTGGTAACTCGTGCCGCTCACCACGACAGTAGTCGCACAATAAGTCAAATGACATGAGTAAATACACGTCGTAGCAATGCTTAGCCCTGAATACAAGGCTATTCCGCCCGAGTATGTAGCTCGGGCGGAAGAGCCTTGTATTCAGGGCTAAGCAATGCTCGTCGGATAAATGATCGTCGGAGCGACGAGACAGTACCATTACATGTCAAACGAGCCTAGTTGATGATAATAAGTAAAATCTATAAATATGCCCACATTAAAATACAAGTTGCGTGTAGACAAACCAGCTTTAATCGTTAAAATGACAGGTTTAGAAATAAGCATAGGTCCTATTGTCGCCATGCAAAATTAAAACATAAGCAATTTGCAAAGAAAACATTAAACAGATATGCAGGCAAACTTGGTACCCTCTTCGACGCATGTGTCGAAGAAAAACAAACAATATTGTAACAGTATATTAGCTGATCAGTAAACATACGGATGACATCGCCAGGCATGATATTGTGAGAGAGAGCCTACATTTCAAAATGTATTGTGTACCATATTTAAAGGCTTTTGACAGGGAAATAAGTTGGGCTAGCATCTCATCTGCTCAGATGCCCAAATGAAGCTTATACTGGCCTACGGATAAGCAGTGAAAATGGCAGAGGTCTTGGCTCAGCCGACAGTTTATATTAGGGGCGAGCAATTTAATACCGGGGGGGGGGGGTTTGAGAGAATAGTTTGCTTCCCAAATTTGGGCAAAAAAATAGTTTCCTCGAAAAAGTGTTTTTGATCTAGAAGGAAAAAAGGTTATGTTTTTGTTTGAAAGAAAAAAAGTTTGCTTATGAAGATAAACCATACCCCCTCCCCCCACCTTGGTGTGGGGGGGGGGGGGGTTCGTCCGCCCCTTATCGTCCATGATAAATTAGGAAAACACCTGCCACGGAACAGCTTCCATTTTGTTAACGTTATGTTATTTGGATGTTTAACACTGTGAACGTTATGTTAATTGGATATTTTCACTGTGAACGTTATGTTTTGTGGATGTTTTTGACTGTGAACGTTATGCTATTTAGATTTTTTCACTGTTAGGGTTACAAAAAAGATTTAGGCATATTGGTGATATTCTACTTCATAAACATGATTAAATTAAAGTAGTTTGAATTTATTTCAGGGGCGCACCAGCAGACATTCCATCTACGAATTAGAGAACTTTTAGCACACAATTGTTCTGAAACAATCTATATGCATGTTAATTGCAGAAAGGCCAATCTCTTTATATAAGCGAGAAGTTTATCATTTTTTTGTATTTATGAAAATAACCGTTCAAACGAAAAGTAACAAAATTGATCAATAGCCATACCCAGAACAAACTGTTTTAGGGAAGTGTGGGACGTGATGCAATGGATAAAGCGTAGAACTTTACAATTAGCCGCTGCATGCCTGCCTTGTGAGTTAAAGGCTCACTTGGTGCAAAATTTTCAGAGAAATATCATATTTCTCCTCTCTCCACGCTGGGACATTTATGTGTCAATGTTGTGCCTCCCACGTGCTTCATTTCACTCAGGTGTAAATGAGTAGGCTTACCTGGCGGGATAGAGATGGAAATTATATACGATTATAAAATCACTAGCGCAAACCGTTTGCAGTGATGTATGCTCCCCTGGGAGTAGAAATGGTACATTAATTAGGTCTAACAGGTCCAATCACCAGGGATACTATGATGTAAGTCGCCATGTAGCCTGTAGACATATGATGAGCTGGATATGTGCGCCATGTAAATATATCATATTATTATTAGACCATATTATGTGAAGACAGCTTGAAACGTCACGTTTGCATTTTGTTTTTTTGCTAAATAAACATAAAACAAAAAAATACTAAGAAAAATAAAGGTGATGATATGACAATTTGTATGTGAATTGCATGTATCGGTGACACGTGAATTATTTGTGAGTGACTGTTATTAAAACAACAAACTTTCTTTCTATTTCCCATTGCAAAACTGCACGAGTAAATGTACTTTTACCATTAAAAAATTCACGAATTAGATCGAATTTATCAAAAACATGTTGTTTGCTCATTCTATCAACATATTGAAACGTCAAAATCATGGAACCTGCCATATATCACTACCATCACACAGGATGAGTTTGAATATTGTCATGGACACGACACCCCCCCTCCATAGAGGTTTCTCAATGCAGGAGGCTAAACGGCTATCATAATATTTTTATTGTCATAGCAACATTTTTTTCTCCATCCATTCGTAAAACTAAATATTGGGAGAAACCTCCGTGACCGAGAGGTAGCGTGCTCGACCTCAAGACTGCCAGGGTGCAAATCCTGTGTCTGGAGAACAGTGTCATCTGATTCATCTCGTGAACCATCTCCTGGCCCAGTTTAGCCTGTATGTGCACAACAGTGGCCCGGCCGAAAATCCTAATCATTTCATATTTGTCATAGCATATTATTTTCCTGTCTGAGAGATGTGAGATTTCGGAATACTGAACCTTCGGAATAATAAGCCTTCGGAGCAATGAACCCCTATTTCGGATGAGCCTATTGAGTACAGATTGACGGCATTAATATAGCCACTGAACTGATTACAAGATACTACTCAAACGAGACATTGATCTAATGCTGTTTTAATGTTAGGCCAACGTCTGCGACGCTGGCCCAACATTGAACCAACATTAGATAAATGTACAATGTTTGAGAGAAAGTCCTCCTGCCCAGCAAACGCAAGACATTTGTATGACATTTATGCAATGGCGGCCCAACGTCTTCGACGTTGGTCCAACATTGCATAAAGTCATACAAATGTTTTGTGTTTACTGGGTGACAACACAAAATTGGGGGTGAAGCTGTTTCCAAATCCCCGCAGTAATACAGTCAGTTTGTTTGCAAGTAGGCGACCAAGTAGGGGCAAAAGACAAGGGCTTTGAATTATTAACTCATAGATGTCGCTCAAGTATATATGAACTTGCTGTGATTTGAGAGCTTGCTCTTAATGAGGCTTTGGCTATGAAACCCATATTTAGTATTATTATGGAATAGGGCCTTGGCTTACCCACGGGCACTATTGCCTTCTGGGGGACCCTTGTCCTGCGAATTTTGACAGTTGACTACACCTTTAATCAACACAAAACCAGAAGGATCGATAGCCCTCGCAATTCAGGAATATGACACTATAGGTCCCTATCTGAATTCAAATCCACCTAAATCTGGTGCTATTGTGAACTTGTCCTGTAGCTTTTTTCTTTTTTTTTCATTTTAATCTCTTCCAGAGTTTTTTTTGGGTGTCTGCATATCCCCAAAATGCGTTGTATAGTTGGGTTGATCAAAACATGAGTGTATATCGCCATTAAAATAAAGTCAATAATGAATAGATTGCACAAGAAAGCACCATTAAGAGCCTTGTTTTAATAGTCAGGGGGCTTATCATATGATTGTTCAAATCGTTCCACAAGCTCCAAATTTGGACCACTTGTAGACCAGGTCATATACGTTTGATTTTTCGCGGGAGCCAAACTAGGCTCCCGTCATGAGCGCCATATTGGACAAATCCAAGATGGCCGCCATTCATAACAGGCCCATGTCATAACTTGTAATCTAATACCCGTAGAGACACACTTAAAAACAATTTTCTATGATTTTCGACCATGTAGAATCTATTTAACACGTTATAAAATTGATTTGGAAATGATTTAACTTATTAATATATAAACAATTTTCAATTTACAACAATCATTCAAATCGTCTAACTTTTGAAATATTACAAATAATTTTACGCTCATAAAATTGCATGAAAATCGGTTGATAATTGACGGAGTAGTTAACAAAAAACATGCGCTACTGGTTAGTTCTGTCCTAATGTATAGCGAGGGATGGATGGAATTAGCCTCAGGTTGATTCGTTTCACCCGAAAAAATCAACGTTTTACAACATGGCGGTGACAAGGTCTGAAATATGCTCATAACTTTTTAATGACTGTGCGGAAAAAAATGAGGTGATCATGCAACCTTGTAGCTAAAATGTTACTGATTCTATGAACAAGTATTTTCTTAGATATGACTGTTCCACAATTTTGTATGGGGTCAAGCTTCAGCCACTGCGGCTAGAATGGAGTTACCCTCTGTTATTGCTACTCTGGGGAATATCCGACCCGAGGATATCGGTGCTGTGTGAAAGGCCAAGGTGTTTCGACCGTCTGTGCATGTCTGGGGGTAATTCATCTATAGTCAGATTCACATGAAATTAATCAACCAGGGTGACTGAACTTCGCGTATTCCTCAGTCAATTCTGAACTAATTTTCCTGACATTTTGCACAGACATTTACTTAGCGATGGGGCGACTACTCTGAAAATTTAGAAAAGTTTTACAAGGTATTTAGAAGAAGGTAGACCATTTGACATGTAATGAACTTGTGAGACAAAGCTGTAATGGGTTTATAGGAGACGACAATTTTTATTTACTACATGTTAAATTGACTAACTTTTAATGTAGGCCCTATACAATATTTTTCAATGAAATTTTCGCCTCATGACCAGAAAATAATGCTTGGAACATTGCATGAGAATTAACGGAGAAATCAGCGAAATCATTCGCCACGGTTAATGTGAATCCGACTATAGGCATGCCCAGAACCCCTATCGGGCGAGTGAAGGAAAATACTCTCAATAACCCACCATGCCCTATCGCCCTATTTTTATCGTCTTGCAATGTCACTTAAATGACTGTTAGTCTGCTGTCGTAAAGGGACGTAAAACAACGATTTACAATTACATAACCTAGACATCTATATGACCTTGATTTTTAACTACAATTATTTCTCTCCTTTGCACAATACACTCAACATGTTTATTGCTCTGAGATGTAGGCCTACACCACATGTGTAGGGGAAGGGCGGGCAAACGGGGCCACTTAACGTTTCAATGGTATTTAAGGAGTATATTACAACTATTTTAAAACCAATGACTGTTCTATATTAGGTACATGCAATGTAGATACATATTAGCAGACTCACTTAGTGTTTCAAGGATACCTTATTGTAATTGTAAGCCAAATAGGTTTGCTCTCAAAGTGGCCCCCTTTGCTCAATAGCTTGGGGAAAGGTGGCCGGCAAATTGGGCAAAGGGGGCCACCCCCACCTTGGTACTTTTTATTATTTATTATTTTGATATACAAGTGTGTACATTGAAGTGAGCCCAATAAAACAAATATGAAAAAAACCTTTCATTTGATGTATATGGTGACATGCTTTGTTGGACATAATACTAAGTAATATACTGAATACCTTCGTTGACTGGGATTAGTGTGTGAAATATGTACCCAATGTAAGTTAGCGGGTAAAGGGGGCCATGCTGTATGGTCTTTGTATTGAAATGGCCTGGTCCCCTTTGCCCTGGCTCCCTCTGCCCAAGGGGTAAAGGTGGGAAATTTAGCCTATTATCTCTCCCCAAAGTTTTCTCCTGACTAAAGTAATGACTAGAAAACAAAGGCAATATAATGTATCACACAAAAAAAAAGATTTTCAGAAGAAATCACATAAATTCATCAAGAGAATAATATAAATAAATAAGCTTTTATTCATAAGATTGTTGCCAAAAACTCCCTGTCGTCTATTATTTCTATCTAAGATATGTATCAGATGTCTATTTATGTTTTTTGTATACATATGTTCATAACTCATAACTATGACGTCATTAATATTGCATACAACATGGCACAATTAAAATATCATTGATGGCCCTCTTTGCCCACCGGCCCCTTTGCCCGCATGTCCCTTATTTCACTGGTCACGGTGACCATTTCTTCTATTTGAAATACGTATTTCTTTTTGTACATATAGACGGATTCCGATAAATTGAATAAATAATATTGTTTAATTGCCAGCGTGCATCATTACCACACGGTATATTTACTTGTGGATGTTGTGACATATGCATATTTTGCATTCTACAGAAAATAATCCCATAGACCACATAAGACATGTAAGAGAAGAGAATTGATATTTCTACATCTACAACATTCGTTTTTATATGATATTTTGACCAACGTACCTCCTATAAAATATTATTTTAACTTTCATATCTACAATTTGATGAGTCCATCAAATTTTATTAAACCTCATTCAAGCTCGGAAACCCACTGGGCATACAACGTTTTTGCGACAATAATTCAACGTCATTGACGTTGATTAAACGTCGCAAAAACGTCGTGTGCCCAATTGGAACTGACAAGGAAATAGTCAACCGTACTTTCTAAACATAGAACCTTCTGAACAAATATTTCTGAACATAGGACCTTCTGAACATAGAACCTTCTGAATATAGAACCTTCTGAACATAGAACCTTCTGAACAAAGAACCTTCTGAACAAAGCACCTTCTGAACATAGAACCTTCTGAACATAGGACCTTCTGAACATAGGACCTTTTGAACATAGAGCTGTAACCGATCTGATCATCCATGTACCATTTCAACTCCCTTTTCGGAGCATACATCACTGTAGCCATTTCGGCGCAAGGAAATTATCGCACCCATACCATGTACTCATTTAGACCTGAGTGAAGTGAAGCACGTGAGTGTGAAGTGCCTTTTCCAAGGACACGATATCGAAACAATGATGTCGCAGTCTTGATGGCCGGGGGGAGAAACATGATATTTCCCTGAAAATCATGCACCAAACATAGGTTTCGAACTCACATGGCAAGTAGCGGATATTGACAAGCGCTATACTCTAACTATTGTGCCACGTCGATCCTCCAGATACAGTGTTCAAACTTCGCGCCCCGGCGAACTGATGTCGAGCATGTTACCTCACGGTCAAGAAAGCTCCCCTTAACATAGGACCATGTAATTAACATTAAACCAACATATTACAGAATTTCTATTCACGATAAGCTATGAATGTCTACAACAATTTATCGGTCACAGTGAATGTCAAATCTGTATAAATATGTCTCAATAAAATCCATAGATAAATAAAATATTACAAATCAAGTTGAAGCCCTAAACGTCCTGCTATCAATGCTGCCGCGCAAAGCCAAAAGGCAGTATCTGCTTACTTCACAAGTGAGCAGATACTGCCTTTTGGCTTTGCAGAGCAGAATATGTGTTGTCGTTTTGTACTAACCCTTGCATCGCTAAGCACGACTATAGCTGTTTTAATGTGTTTTATTGACAGGTTAAATCAGTTAGTGTGAATGAAATGCGTGCTTGAACATCAAGATTTACAAATGTGTGGTCTCAATTGTACCCTTTAACCGCCGGTGATGAATTTATTTGGTTTTTCACTTAATTATTACCACATTCACTGCCGCCTTTTAAACATGTTAAAGCCATTATGATGTCAATCAGCACGATTTGAAAAGAGTTTACCTCCATTTTTTCAAATCTGCATAATTTTCACTCACTTGAAGTTGTGGATCGCGTCAGCGAGACACAACTTCAGTTGGGTGAAAATTCCTATTGAATAATTTAGCGGTTAAAGGGTTAAACAAATATACCGACTGGTGATTTATATCGTGAACAACAAAACATGTATCAACATATTAGAGGCCTGCCATATAATACCGGTATTGTACGATTTTAGACATAGTCAAGGAGAATGCTCGTTGGACCCCTTAAAAAAAATAGTTGTTGAGATTATTGCATTTTTGAGTACATTAGGATCCCTAGAAACAGATTCCGGATGATGACATCAAATTCGCCTGGAGTATTTTTTTTAATTGGCATAAATCCAAGATGGCCGCCATGAAAATAGGTTGAAACACAACTTTGTAACTACGCCACATAGAACATTATGTAATACCACTTTTTCCCATAATTTTGACCCAGGGAATAGATTTAGATGATATAATTAGTGATTTGATGAGTTTTTCAAGGTCAAAGGTCATTTTCAAGGTCACACGGTGCTAAAATAGGATAGATTAGCCAATATGTTAACCAAATAAGCCATCATTTGTTTTTATCTATATCTAGCTTGGTTTTGGAGCGTATGAATGTGTTATATAACTATTAGAAGTGACAAGGGGTTCAAGGCGGAACGCAGGTCAAGGGTTTTGCCTTCATCTCAACTCTTTTAGCGCCGAACTCCACGCACCACTCCTACCCCCAACCGCCAAATTCCTGGGACAAGAGAAAAATGCTGGATATTTTGTACTGCCCGATGTTTCTAAACACACCAGCAGGATCCTAGACTGAGAGCTAATAATGACATGACTGTGATGATGCTGTGGTTTAATGGGGTACAACTCCAAAGTCACATCAAGGTCAGATTAAGGTCATGTCAAGGTCAAATTGGTATAAAAACGTAATTTGTTTTACTTTTACGATTTAAAACTGATGTGTGGTGCAGGAAAGTATTCTGTTCACACATTCTTTATCGCGTGCCATTTGGACACGCACCTCAATGGTTTTTGGGGCATTTTCAGCCCGGTGGGGGTAAATACCCTCATAGTATTCTTCTTATCACACCCTTTTCCCAATGCTTGAATGAATAAAAAAAATACTAAAATATAGTACTTAGTGTGGAGCTTCAGCTTGGGCTCCCATGACAACACATGGATACAGAATCGGGTAACAAAGTTGCCATAGGTAGGTGTTGTGCTTTACCGGGGTACTACTCCAAGGTCACTTTAAGGTCATCTCGAGGTCCCTGAAATGTCAAACTTGCAAAAACATGCTTTTTAGGATTTTTTATCGATTCCAAACCTATTTGGGGCGCAGATAAGTATTACAAATGACTGTTGTTGGTACATTATTGGTCGGGTGCCATTTCACCACGCATCGCAAGGGGTTTGTATGCAATTTCAGCCTTGGAGGGTGATTAGCGCCTTGGTATTCCCCTTATCACACCTCTTTCCCAAAGCTGGAGTGAATCAACAAAATTACTGAAATGTAGCAGTGTGGAACCGCAGCTTGAGCCCCGATGACAACATAAGTATGGATACCGAATGGTTATGAAAGGTGGCATGAACTGATGTTGTGCTTTACTTGGGGTATCACCCCAAGGTCACCTCAAGGTCATCAGAAGGTCAAACTGATGAAACATTTTTTTGGGGTTTTTATCTATTCCAAACCCATTCGGGGTGAAGGTGAGTTTTACAAATGACTGCTGTTGACGCATTTTTGGTCGGGTACCATTTCACCACGAATCTCCAACATGCAATTTCACCCTTGGGAGGTGATTACCGCCTTGATATTCCCCTTATCACACCCATTTCCCAAAGCTGGAGTGAATCAACACAACTACTAAAATATAGCAGTGTGGTGGAAATTGACCTTGAATCACCAAAATAATACAGTACTATAATTGGATTTTTAAGTCAAAATCCCATGAAAAAGTGGAATTATACACGGCACTGGCCCCCTATCCTGCTTCCATGTTTGATGCCACAGGCAGGATGCGAATGACCACAAATTTGACCATCAAATGCAGGTACTCTGGGTGATTTCATCGTGAAATCTTAATCAATTGGTAAACATGGCCTTACTCAGGTAAATGTTGTGTTGGTTTTTGTCAGGTATTACCCACCAACAGTACAAATCATACATATGCGCATGTTCTGTCAGGAAAAAAATGGTGGAGGTCGTGTACACATCCTCACTGCTGAAATTCCCTTACCACCTAGAACCTCAATCCTCGGCGTCAATAAAAATAAGGTGCAGCTTAATAAGAGGCTTGCTGGTGCCATGATGAACCCCGAGTTTTATAGACATGCCACTGCGAGACAGATGCACAGCCGCACTGCTGCTAGTACCGAAGATGTCCCTGTTGAAATAGTAGGTGCCACAGTGTTTGAGAGGAGGGACCTCGAAATCACGAAGAAGCTGATACAATAATTGTGCACCATGCTATGACAAGATGCATGGTTTGAGAAGTCGTGTCCGTTATCTGCGATGACACTGATGTCTTCGCTCTACTCCTTCACGTTGTGGCAGAGATGAAGCCAAATGGCCTGCTCTGCATGTGCTCCAAAGTGAAAGATCGTGCCGTAATCGACATCATGCAGAGTGTGAATCTATTGTGCCAGATCTGCTTGTCATTCATGCCCTTACAGGGGCCGACACATCAGCAGCTACATTTGGCATTGGAAAGATCAAAGCACTCAAGGTGGCCAGAACTGCTAGGCTCCCGCTGCATGCTATTGGAGATACACAAGCAGTTGAAGCTATTGTACTCGAGCAAGCTGCGTCATTCATACTGGCTTGCCATGGCAAAGGTTTCAGCAGATGTGCCAGCATTCGTGAAGCCCGGATCAAAATGTGAAGACTGATATTGGTTCTGCTTTGAAACTGTGCAGTCCACCTACCACCGAGACATTTACTGAAAATGCAAAACGTGCTGCACATTGGAAGGCATCAATTGAGGGCACAGTGTCCCCTATCGATGCCCTGACGCATGGTTGGGAGCACGACGGATACTACTTGAAGCCCACGACTGTGCCAGAGGGAACCCTGTCTGCCACAGTTGCTGTCTTGGAGATGATGCGATATGGGTGCGCATCTGGTTGTAAATGAGCCACTGTAAATGTAGCACCATTGGCTGTACTTTTTCCTGTGCATGCAAGGGAGGTGAGGTGTGCATGAACATGCTCACAAAGAAATCGCAAGAATCAGTACCTGTTGATGATGATAATGATGATGATGATGAACTGTAGTTGGAATTCTAGCAGTTGAAAGCATATAGGACAAAGAGGTTACATCAAGTGGAATCTTATTGTTTACCACTATAACAGTATTAAGTGCAAGTTTTGTTCAATGTTGCATTGAATATATTTCCTATAGTCACTCATCTATCTTTTTGTTTCTCCTCGTGAAATGTGTGACCTATTGTGCTATTCTCGGGACAATGTTAGTGGTAGTTTTAAACTTGTCAGCAACATAATGGTTGTTGAAATTAAATTTATCCTGAATTGGTCTTGAGATAAATATGGTGTGTCCAGGAATACATTCTCTGCTTTTGAAATAATATAGATACGAGACACTACTTAAGCGCTTTCTAATTGTATCTAATATGACCTTGAAATTAACGATTTTGACCTTTAATTGATTTTTATACATTAAATGACCCAATAAATGCATTCAGCATCGTCGAATCTCATAATATAATGCCTAGGATCGTCAAAATCGACATCTTATTTACAGATATATGCCAATTCATTGTTTTGACGGGATCGTTGGCGGCCATCTTGAATTTAGGCTAATAAAAAAAATACTCCAGGCGAATTTGATGTCATCATCCGGAATCTGTTTCTAGGGATGCTAAAGGACTCAAAAATGCAATAATCTCAACAACTAGTTTTTTTAAGGGGTTCATAGTATATTATACAAATTATTTGTATAAACCTAGCTCGGTGGCGTACTGAAAATTTCAAATTTTATTGCATGTTTATATAGAACAGTTCTTGAAGTAAATCATTTATTTCACGCAAGGTCCGCCCGGAATTATTTATTTCAAAAACACTCAAGCCCCCCCCCCCCCCTCTCTAGAGATTGAATAGTGTCCCCTTATAAGGATTTGGTAACATGTTGTTTTGAAATACAACATATTGAAAATGTTCGAAAAATGTTTTGTGTTGAAGCAATGTTGTTTTTTACCATTGGCCCGTCGTCTGCGACGCCGGCCCGTCATTGAAACAACATTATTGTAATATATCCTGATGTTTACTGTATACTAACAAGAGAGATACGTTCTCAACAGTAATTTTGGTGGTTTATAAAAATCCATTTTTATATATGCACAATGGGCATTATTTTTTCCACACTCGCATAATAAGTGATATCTGCGGAACAATCGTAGGGCCTACCTGATGTACCTAATATTTATATATTATAATCATAATTAACACACTTGATTATTTCTTATATCATGTATTTTAGCAGATTAAAAAGTATTTAGTAATATTTGCATATAACTAGAAATTATAATATGTAGGTCTACCCTGACGTATATCATTCCTACTGCGACGGATACAGAGGAGGTCATGAGGGGTTTTGTCTACCTTTTATAACTTTTATAACATTTGTCAAAAATAACTCTACACTTGTTGCTTGACACTCAAATTTTCTCGGGTGGTGCTGTGAAGGCTAAAAAGTATTGCCTTAATCCTAAAATAAACAAAAAATTCATCAGGCAAAAAAATCAATTATATTTTTTCCCCATGTTCTGTATCCGCCCCTGCCCTATCATTATGCCTAAATCACCCGTTTATACATCACGACCATTCATTTCAAGGCCAGTCGACTACACCAAAAAGACGACACATCGGGTTATTTAATCAGAATTTTCGCCAACTTTAAGTTGTGTCTCGCTGATATGATCCACACTACTTCAAGTGAGTGAAAAGCATTCAGATTTGAACGTACACTTCCGGATAGATGCCTTAAAATTAGCAGGATGGTAGACCTGAATACAGTCGATACAAATATAGCAGGAACCACGAAGTTTCTCCGTTGTTTCCCGCCAAAAAATAAAAATGGCCGCCGTAAAATGAATAGCCCAAAATGATCTGATTATCGTGACCATGGTGTCTCTACCCATATTTATGAGAACAAGGAATTCTATAAGCTACGTAAGCCTATTTGTGTATTTTCAGATAAATAATATAAAAACAGAAACAAATTTGAATTCAAATATCCGGTGGTGGGGAATATATTGGTGACATGATCATTTAATTACATAAACATACCACTTTATATCATACCAAGATATGTTTTACTAGTAAATAGTTGAAAAATAAACACAAATGCCACTGGGATAATACAAAAGTGTCAATAGTGCGTACTGCCACGTATTATGCAGATACAAACAGATACACCCATAAGGTACGCTTGACACAGCAATAGCAAAAAAGACCACATCAGTGTTTGTTGTATGTATCATTAGCTTCTAGATACCAAAATAATTTTTTTTTTGGATATGGTGCCATCAAAGTTAAAGGTTTTGTTGTAGAGACGCTCTTTAAGACATACACCGCCATCTAAAAATATGGATCCACCTCGACAATGGAATTGATGTACTGTGCTTCTAATACTTTTGGACATTTGTTTTCAAAAATGGTCAGTCATTATAAAAAATATCAAGTGGCCTGTATTGCTGATCTATTACGCTTTCAGAAAGTATATATTTTGACATTTTGTGAAACATTATCAAGACTTGAATCCATACATGTTTAGCCTATGGTGAAAATAATTAGCAGGATGGTAGACCTGAATACAGTCGATACAAATATAGCAGGAACCACGAAGTTTCTCCGTTGTTTCCCGCCAAAAAATAAATATGGCCGCCGTAAAATGAATAGCCCAAAATGATCTGATTATCGTGACCATGGTGTCTATACCCATATTTATGAGAACAAGGAATTCTATAAGCTACGTAAGCCTATTTGTGTATTTTCAGATAAATAATATAAAAACAGAAACAAATTTGAATTCAAATATCCGGTGGTGGGGAATATATTGGTGACATGATCAGTTAATTACATAAACATACCACTTTATATCATACCAAGATATGTTTTACTAGTAAATAGTTGAAAAATAAACACAAATGCCACCGGGATAATACAAAAGTGTCAATAGTGCGTACTGCCACGTATTATGCAGATACAAACAGATACACCCATAAGGTACGCTTGACACAGCAATAGCAAAAAAGACCACATCAGTATTTGTTGTATGTATCATTAGCTTCTAGATACCAAAATATATATTTTTTTTTGATATGGTACCATTAAAGTTAAAGGTTTTGTTGTAGAGACGCTCTTTAAGACATACACCGCCATCTAAAAATATGGATCAGCCTCGACAATGAAATTGATGTACTGTGCTTCAAATACCTTCGGACATTTGTTTTCAAAAATGGTCAGTCATTATAAAAAAATATCAAGTGTCCTGTATTGCTGATCTATTACGCTTTCAGAAAGTATATATTTTGACATTTTGTGCAACATTATCAAGACTTGAATCCATACATGTTTAGCCTATGGTGAAAATAAGTAATTAGACCCTTGTGTTGGGAGAATCAAAAATACTTCTCGATGATCAACGCTGCTCGAATAAAAACAATATATATCACATCAGGACACATTGTATCATGTGTGCATCCCGTTTTTTTCATATTGCGCAAATTGTAGTGTGTTCACAGACCCACAAACTCTTAGTCACAAACACATCAGAGGCCATAGGGATTGGACGTAAATTGTCCAGTGAGAAACTGAGAAAATCGCACAAGCTGTAGCCTTAGCTAATTTCAATTACTGCCAAATACATATCAGAAGAGTTTTCGGCTGCAGCAAGGGAACTCTACAAACAAGAGG
This sequence comes from Flabesymbios commensalis, assembly GCA_964017125.1. Lineage (NCBI taxonomy): Eukaryota > Metazoa > Annelida > Polychaeta > Terebellida > Flabelligeridae > Flabesymbios > Flabesymbios commensalis. The sequence goes on along the minus strand of OZ024910.1, from coordinate 41,008,645 downwards.
CCCAGGGGCCTTGACGTTTGTGAACAGCATTGCAAAAAAAACAACTATAAATGTGTCAGAGAATGTATATCTATACTGTAAGATGCATTATCATGAAAAGATGTATATCGGTTATTAGTGGGGGCTCTTAAGTCAATATATGAGATGAAATGTGCACTTCTGGATAAAATTGTGAATTTTGGCACACAGATAGTTGAGATCTTCCTGTACAGGAATTTTGATGGAAGCAAGTTGGTACGTCCAGTTTTTGGCCGCCATCTTGGTTTTCAAAATGGCCGCCACTTGGGACCTATAGTCAGCAATATTTCGAAAAGGAAGACACTTAGAGAGCTCATAACAAGCTGATTTTTTCATGAAAGAATCCTAGAGGTATCTGGATTAACATAGTAAAACGTTCTAGAAAATCCTTCTCAAGCACTCGGACATATTTAAGATGGTGTCCAAGATGGCCGCCAGCGTATAGTCATATTTGATAAATAGCGTAAAATGTTCGATTTTAGCTCAATTTTCTTTTGTAATACACCATTGCAAATAATTTTATGGTCAGTAAAGCTATATAGACTACCCCCAGAAATTTTGAAAACATATTTAACCCTTTTATCCCAAGAAGCTTTTCAGCGAACGCCCCTGTAATCTCTATTGGGAAAACATTATTATTTATAATTAAATAAATAAGTATTAATGGTAATGTATGTTGGTGTCAGTAATACTATATTAAAGGCATAATAAGGGCACGCTCATATTGGTCACTTAATTTGTATTTATTCAAGATGGCGTCCAAGATGGCTGCCAGTGTATGAGCAGATTTAAGAAATTGTGTAAATTCTTGGATTTTATATCAATTTTCTTTTGTAATACATCATTTCAACTATTTTTATGGTCTGTGAGTCTATGTGAATTTGAATCTAAACTACTTCCAGATAACGCTAAGCAATATTTAGCACCTTAACATGAGAGTCTTCAATTAGCGACATAGCGCTATACCAAAATGTAATTGGTGAACCGCTTAGCCCTTAAACCTTTCCAGCTGTTTTTTGGGTGTGAGACTGATTTATGTATTTTGCGTAAATTGATAGATTTGAGCTCAATTTTCTTTTGTAATGGACCATTTCAAATAGTTTCGTGATCAGTAAATCTATATAGACTACCCCGGATATTTTGAAAATATATTTAACCCTTTTATCCCAGGAGGCTTTTCAGCTAACGCCTCTGTAATCACTATTGTGACAACTTTATCATTCATAATCAATTAATTCCGTATTAATGGTGATGTATTGGTGTCAGTAATATACTTATAGTGAAGTCACACTTATTGGTCAATTAATTTGTATTTTTAATTATTCAAAATGGCGTCCAAGATGGCTGCCAGTGTACGGGCAGATTGAAGAATTTGTGCAAATTCGTCATTTCAACTAGTTTTATGGTCTGTGAGCTCATCTAAACTACTCCCCGACAATGTTCTGCACTATTTAACACCTGAACATGAGAGTTTTTATTTGGCGACAAAACATCCAAAATGTAGTTGGTGAACCACTTAAACCATAACTTTTTACAGCTGTTTTCCAGGTGTGAAACTGATTTGTGTTGGACAGATCATTTGATGATATATTGCATGTCAGCGTGATGTTTTCTGAGTGAACCACGTATTGTCAGTGTATCCGCCTGGTAATATTGTCACCATACACATACTGGCTCACAAACATTATCAGTGATATGTGTAACTTAAACTAATATACACGTGCTTTAATGCATGCACTGGTATGTCGACGTCGATCTATTGCCGCTGGAAAAGTGTATATAGGGCTCTTGTGTGAAATCTACTTTAGAGACGAATCTTAATTGTTACAGGGCTGCATGCTAATTTTTTTTTCAAATCAAAAAAATATTATGTATTTCTATCCTGTTATGTTGTCGGAAAATCCAATGGGACACACTCAATCTACAAATGACAAAGTTCTGAGAAGCCTTCTCAACGAATTATTGGGTATTTATGTTTCATGTGTTGAACATAGCGCTGAACATACACCTAGAGCTTGAATGGAACTAACGGTTTTCAAAAGCAGCTGCTTCTGCCAATCAGGCTTAGAACTGACTTGTGTATCCGGACTGGTGTCTAAAGACTTGTATGGCATGATGCTACCGACACAATTTTTTTCTCCTGTAATGTTAGAGGAGTTGGAATTGTTGATACCACATCGATGGTTTTTATCATAACCCTCTTAAGCCTAAAAAACATTTCAGAATTATCGACAACGGCGTGTTGTGGTGCAGCTGACAAATAGAGAGAGATGTGCTTATTAACAACTTTCAAACTCCATCTGTGAAAACACCCTAGCTCCTCAGCAGCCCGGCTCCCTGTTGAAGAACCTGCTTTGGCCTCGATTATGATCACGATAAGGATTTGTGCGCCTCTGAGCTCGGACCGCTGAGGATATAGGCGCCATAGAAGTTTTATTGATTGATTATTGGTTGATTGATTGTACACCTATAGAGTTACTGGAATGTACCAAATTTGGTAACGATCCATCAAGGTCAAACACACTAAACTAGGTCAAAGTAGTATAGAAAAGAGACCAAAGTATAGAAACCCCAAACAGCACATCTAGAGCTCATGCGAATCATTGTACACCATTTGGTCCATCAAACCAATAGTTTCAATGGCTCAGAAAAGAGCGCAACATCAAACTGGGTCAAATTACCATACTGAAAGTAGCTCAAAAAGGTATTTATAGAACCCCTGAGGACCATTTGCACTAAATTGAGTATTAATCTATCAAGTATTTTCTACCCATAGATCCGTATCTAGGACCTTTGTCACACAATGTCCCTATAGACACTGTCACTATATCTAAATACACCACCTTTCTAGAAACAATTAATTATCATTGACATACCAGTGCATGCATTAAAGCACATGTATATTTGTAAGTTACATGGTATTGTGTCGCTGATAATGTTTGTGATTAAGTATGTGTATTGTGACATTATTATCAGGGGAATGCATTCAAATAATAGTTTCAGTCAGACAATAATTATATTCGCTGTCCCCCAAATGAGGACTGTAGGTAAGCAGTGGCATATCACCTACATGCAATCACATGTCACTTACATGCAATATATTTTCAAATGATCTTCCCAAACTTCCCTAAGTCAGCGATCAGAATGTGATCAACAGAGGAAGGTTTTGGTTAGTAGCCTATGGATACTGTGACATGTGAAAAAACATAAATCAGCTTCACACCCGAAAAACAGCTGGATAGGTTTTTGGGCTAAGTGGCTCACCAACTACATTTTAGATGTTTTATGTCGCCAAAACTTAAAACCCTCATGTTGCGGTGCTAAATATTGCTTAACGTTGTCCGGGAGTAGTTAAGATGGACTCACAGACCATAAAACTAGTTGAAATGACGTATTACTAAAGAAAATTGATAACAAAGTGAAGAATTTACACAATTTCCCAAATCTGCTCATATACTGGCAGCCATCTTGGACGCCATCTTGAATAATTAAAAATACAAATTAATTGACCAATAAGCGTGCGTTTAATATAGCTATATTACTGAGACCAATATACATCACTATTAATACTTAATAATTTGATTATAAATAATAATGTTTTCCCAATAGAGATTACAGGGGCGTTCGCTAAAAAGCCTCTTGGGATAAAAGGGTTAAATATGTTTTTAAAATTGCTTGGGTAGTCTATATAGCTTTACTGACCACGAAACTATTTGAAATGGTGTATTACAAAAGAAAATCGAGCTAAAATCGATCATTTTTAAATATGACTATACGCTGGCGGCCATCTTGGACGCCATATTGAATATATCAAAGTGCTCGAGGAGTTTTTTCAAGAACGTTTAGGCCTACTATGTTAATCTACATACATCTAGGGTTCTTTTATAAAAAACTCAGCTTGTTACGAGCTCTCTAATTGTCTTCCTTTATGAAATATTGCTGAATATAGGTTCCAAGTGGCGACCATTTTGAAAAACAAGATGGCGGCCAAAAACTGGACGTACCAACTTGCTTCCATCAAAATTCCTGTAGAGCGTTATCTTAACTATGTGTGTGCCAAAATTCACAATTTTATCCAGAAGTGCACACCCAATTACCTAAGAGCCCCCACTATATATCGATCATTGGCATTTATATTATTATGCTCGGTTCCCATAATACATTTTGTTGATTTTACACACGTTCTGAAGCACTGCACCTGATGAAATATGCTTGACAAAGAATCATTTCACAGGGTTACAATGTTAACATTACAAAAGTGCAATTATTAGTTCTTCTGGGACTTTTATCATGCCCCAATTAGCCAGGAATTTTCACGAAATCTTTAATTTTCAATTTAATTCTTCTGCCTAAAATAGGCCTAACAAAGCTACTTAGCCGTGAAATATACAGTAGCCCTAATCCATCATTATCACATGTAGACTAATGCACTTTCACTGCACCCTCTTACGTAATGCCAATTATGGAAATCACAATACACACAGTAGACCTAAGGATAAAGACCCATGGAAGCTTTCTCAACTCACACGATCTTTGCTGAAATGTTGCTGTAATGTTATCAGGCCAACGTTGAATCAGGTGTTAGTTGGCTGTATCAAATGCAATGGAATGAAATAAATGGGGTTCTACACCACATTTGTACACATATAGGCTAAACTGGGTAAGGAGACCCTCCTGAGGATGCTGAGATGAATGAGGTGTCACTGTCCTCCAGACACAGGATTCGAAATTGAGCCCTGTTGGTCTACGGCCGAGCACACTAACTCTCGGTCACGGAGGCTGCCCACAATATTCCATATTCACGATTGAACAGGGAGGAAACATTTTGTTTTTTTGAAACTTGAATGCCAGAGCAGGAGACGGATCCGCAATCTCAGACTTTCCTAGCAGGCACCAGGGCCCCCGCCCTTCGGTATAGTTATTACATATATACAAACACATTACCTGTGGATTTAATATTGGTTCACCGTCAGTGGCGCTGCCCAACATTTTTCATATTTTATTCTGCACAACATATTAAATGTGCATAATATATATTGGTCATGTCATTGTTATCCCTTACCTGTGATAATTGCAAGCAATGTTTTTACTCTGGTTCTGCCATAATAGTGTTCCCTGTTCCACTTTGATTTTCATTTATTACAAAATTTATAATCCACATGCACGGCTGGTCCTCGTCTTCATCATTGACGCTTGGCCAGTAATTGGTAGAAAACAATCAATGAATGAGAAAGCAGGAATTCAACTATGATGCTGCGTCATTAGAAAAAAACACTATTTGCCCAGCTGCTTTATATACACTGAATCGACATTACTCCAGCACCTGCCTCACACGGTATGGAGTGCATTCTATTAATGAGTGTGTCCGCTCATATAACAAGACAAAACAAGAAGTTTATTATTGGGTTTGAACTTATAAAATACCCCTATATTTTATGCACAATGATATACATGCTGGCATACATCTTGTATTTTACTTTAGAAAGTAAAATGATAATAGTAGGCCTACATATTATTACTTCGAGACATGTTTTTAATATACATATATCCACTTCTAAAGTATGCATACTTTTAGGAGCATCCCAGCAAACACGACATGGCGAACAGTGGATCAACACTCAAAGGTTTCGAATTTCAGAAGTTTAGCCAGACCATAGAGTTAACTCTATGGCAATTTACGTGTGATTGTACTCCAGCGGTATTGCCTCATTGTAGTAGTCAACGAGATGCGTAGGCCGACAAAGCATAATCTGACAATATACTACACTGGCTATATACGCTATGCGTTCTACAGAAGCTACATCGACTTAATGTTAGTGTAATGTTTGGCCAGCAGCGCAGACGGTGGACTAGCATTAAACCAGGGATAACTGGATATTTAGTATATTGTTGTGCCACCCTCTACATCGTTTACCCAGCATTAAAGGAACATCATTTATTATTAATATTTGTAAATTCAATTCAAAATAAAATTATGGCTTTGGTACCACATATTTTAGTAACTTTTAATTAGACCCCTATTAGCGTGATATTTAGGCATATATTACAATGTGATGTTGAATATCAGCTTCCATCGATAGGGTCTATAATACAAGAACATAAATTAGGCCTATCTGTGTTTCAAGCATAGACTTAGGTTGAAATTACGTTCAGTTTAAGTTGAATATAGCTCTTTTAATATAGCACAAACATAGGACACAGACGGTTAATATACTGCAATATAAATAGTTTAAACTATATGTATGAGGGGGAGGGGGGGGGGGGGCATTGGCCTTAGACGATGGGGCATGTGGCCCATTATTATTTCAAAAGGGGGGCATTTTCCCAACAACAAATAAAACACTTATGGTTCATTCATATCACCTCATATTCCATATTAAACATTCATCAGGTGTTCATGCTGATAGAAATATCAAAGATTCAATTTATTGGCACACAAGAAGTAAAATCATTCAATAAACAATGTGGACATGAACCATATTGGCGGTTATGCTATTATTAAAACCTGAAGAAGAAGAAATGGTTTAACATTCAGCGTTTGCAAGTAGACCCAATCGACTTCACGTCACCACGCACTCACGTGAGTTAATGTCACTTGTGTCAATCAATTGCGTCAACAATATCGAGTGTTATTGGAGTCGATCACATAGCTTGAGTGCTACTCATTGTCTTCCGCGGGTCCTGTCGGATCTCTTCTTGGGGCAGTGTCATCAAGTTCCTCTGTTGTTGCTGCTAGGCCTACACCTAAATCACCTTACACCGCTAAGCGTGACTGTAGTCGCTTTTATCTGTTTTTAACATCAACATTTGTAAATTGCTTAGTCTTAAATTACAAATTAAACAAATACGAGTTGTTGTCTCTCACTTAAAGTTGTGGGTCAAGGTAGTAAGACACAACTCCGAGTGTGTGAAAATTTAAATTATTTAATCCAGAGGTTTAGGGTTAATATATTACTATTATTTCTACAATATTTGCTGTACAAAATAATTTTTCAGGCCTATTATTATTCGTTATATATTGGTCCATTTCTAGAAAAAAAAAATTGCTTTTGATTTTAATGGCACATATAGTCTAAGTCTATATAGACATCAAGAGAGATTAACCTGTGAAAATACATTGATAAATGCGGATACAACAGGTGTGGCCAAGTTGTGGCGAGGTTACTTAGCCCCATGTGGCGAGGTTACCAAAGCTGTGACGAGGTTAGTCAGCCTTCTGTGGCGAGGTTACAAAATCTGTGGCGAGATTACCTGTGGCGAGGTTACCGTGTGGCGAGGTTACAGTCCAGTATTTCGTTGGAATCAGCAACATTTCAACTACATTTTGGTTTCAGTAGCTCGTTTTCTGCCATACTTCTTTTAAATTTTATTGGTAAGCATATAGGCCTATGTTTTGGATCATTGGATGCCGAACCTTGACTCTGTTCTAACAACGCTGAATACTAATACTGAAACTAATACAGCGATACACAGCTCACAATTTGACAGTGTGGGCCGTAATGGGTATTTATTGGCGGCACTACCCTGTCAAAAATAAGAAATACGGGAATTTCGTCTCTATATCTAGCCTAACTGGTAAATGCACAGCACAAAAATTTAAAAAAACTTTTGTTTTTTGCAGTGCAATTCTATGGACATGCTTACATCATATGGTCATATAAATAAGCCAAAATAGAATCACTGATTTTTTTTATGATTATAGCCTGAGCCAGTCCCTTTAATTCAGCAAGCAGGGCCTGGAACTTATCTTGAAAAAACCTATGGCGCCCTAAAATTAACATTTAACCAACATTGGGTCAGTGAAAGCCTATGGAGGCAGTGACATATGCGGAAAGGAAGTACATACTTGATTTACAAGTGAGCAGATACAGCCTTTTGGCAGCGCTATGGCAGGAAGAGAAGTTAAAAAGCAGTAAATGCCTAGTATACCAGGGAGCAGATAATGCCTTCTGACACTGCACAGACAGAACAGATAGTAACGGAAGTTAACGAAAGACGTTTGCTTGGAAAGTCAACCTAAAATTTTGTCGACAGAGTAGACAAACTAAAAAGTGAGAAAAAAAACATATACAGACAAACGGGATATTTTAAATATAAGCCTGGTAGAGGGGATTCCGTGTCACAATTGCTCACAGAGACGCAACTATCACAAAGTGATTTGAAGACCAGAAGATCCAGGTTATTCACTAGCCTCCAGGTAGTCCAGATATGAATCTTATAGAGCATATCTTGGCTCATGTGACAACCTACACAACTTTACGAGAGCTCCGAATGGGGGTCCACCAGATCTAGAATGAAATACCCAAGGATTCCCTGTCCAGCAACTATATGACGGAATGACCCGTCGCGTCGATGCCTTAATGAGAACAAGAAATATATTCAACCAAATATTCAATGTTCAGTAAATTATCCTTTTCACAGACAAATTTAAGAATCATTAAGACATTTTTTACAGTACAGCAGTGATTTAAAAACAATTTTTCAAAGAAGTAGTGATTATTTATAAAGTGGATGATAATAAAATATCAAAAAAAGTTTTATTGCTATTTTTGTTAGTCAATTCTACTCAGGATGATTGTTTGAGAGTTTCACATCTTTACTACATTTCCACCACGAGGCTGGGAGCATGACCACTAAGTTATGATGATCCCACGGGCTCTACCCACTGATACATATATTGCACCCCAGTTTATTTTAAAGATGATTATGTGCAGCTACAGGCTTTTCAAGTTGTCACTGTGTTAAAGTTGTTCAAAAATTGGATGTACTATATTTTTTTCACGGGGGGGGGGGGCATTTTTCTAAAACCCTCTGAACACATGGTGGGGGACTCACTTGGCAGATCATTGCTACGTCTGCTGTATGGCATGGGATGTAATCAACTAGTCTTCAACCATGGAAAAGAAGCTGCAGTCTCTAGGAGTCGGGCTATAATCTTTGAATGGATTGCTAGTGGCTTACACTGGTTCATCCCCTCAACATTAGAGCTAATGCAGCTCTCATATCACTGACTCACCATTGATGTGACGCCTTAAACTAACGCAATGGAGTGTTTGACATTATAACTTTTATGAGGGACGTATTTGCTACTCTCAGCTATTTTAACTGGGGACTATTCGACCCGAGGATAGATAAGCTAAACGGAATTTCATGGCCTTTTAGCATTAAATTACACAACAAAACACCATTTGAACATTTCCAGGGATAAATCCACTAAACATGCAGAGAAAACATGCCCAATCACTCCACTGCATCATTTTCCATCTACAGATTGTACTGTGCATGTGTAGCATATTACAAGGGCGGGATCCCTGGTGCAGTAGTTAAAGTAGCCTGCCTGGAAAGTCGGAGATCACGGGTTCGAAGCCACTCTGGCCTCCCCAAGTTTCAATAAACAAAATGTTTCTTCCCCTCTCGTAAAGATTCAATATTTTGTCATCTCACCATCCTCAGGAGGTTCTCCTGGCCCAGTAAGCCTATACATGCACACAGGTGGCCTAAAACCCCATTCATTTCATTTCATTTAACATATTACAAATCACTTGAATGAGCATCCTGGACGAAAAGTGACTAAAATACTAGAACCTACACAGATACTCCTAAAAAATTCTGACAATATTTGTATTTTTTTATATCAATACCTACTTTTGGTATTGTATAATTAATTAGTTTTAAAATAAACCCTTTATGGCATTCGTTGTGGTCGAAACGATGAAAAAGAACAAAACAATTTTACCATCAATATTTGGAAGTTAGTAATATTAGCGATTCAATAGTGGTCTTAGCGGTCATCTTGACATTAACAAAATGTCACTGGATAAAATTTCACACATACTGAAAATTATCACCAGAGGGTGATTTGAACTTAAATCAAACAGCAAAAAAACTTTATACACCCTTTTCACCTTATGGGTCATATGGTCGAATTTCCTCTCGACTATACAGTTTCAATCTAGATCTCAACCAACAAGACAACCAACTGACGATTTCAGCTGCATAAAGTGTCAAGAGTGAGTGACAAAATCATTGCGGAGTGCGGACAGGGGTGCACTTAGTTTTCGAAAAAGTGCATGCACTTATATTCCACACAAAAAAACGTCTTAACCCTTTAACCGCCAAATTATTCAATTTGAATTTTCACCCACTTGAAATGGTGTCTCGCTGACGCGAGCCACAAGTTCAAGTGAGTGACAATTATTCAGATTTGACAAAATGGAGGTCAACTCTTTTCAAATCTTGCTGGTTGATGTCACATTTTATCTTTCACATATTTAAAATGTAATACTTAATGTGCTAATAAAAATCAAAAACTGAATATATGCGGCGGTTGAAGGGTCAAACATCTCTAAAACATATGACTTCACAGGCTATATAATTATTTTTTCGTCATAGCTTCGAATGAATGAAAAATAGTCTGAAAAAAGTCGGCAGCATAAGGATTAAAGGTTTTAGCTTCATTTTTGCCGTGGCAGGGCGTTTGTACTATACTGCAGACTAAAACTGTATTCTGTGGTATGTTATAAAGAAAAGGAAGAGAAAAACACAAAGGTTTGTCTGTTTATTGTGTACAAAGCTGAAAGCTAGTAATTGTCCTATCATTTGAAGATAACCTGACTTTACACTATTGGATCTCGTATAAACGTACATTATTAAGATATTGATGGAAAGCTGAAAAGTTCGAAATTCTGTCTGCTTTTTAAATAAACATTTGGATTTTCTTTGACAAGTGTCAAATTCAAATCTATTGACAATTTTATTTTAAATAGTATGGACTTTACTTGGTAGGCCATATGTCAATAAATTAACAGATGATTAGCAATAAAGAGACACTTACATAACACAAGGTTTCTTCATATAAGCTTATATCAGAGACTAATAAACAGAACTGAGGACAAGTTTTAGTCATATTTATTCTGGCCATTAAACCAACAATGTACAAGGCAGTTAGTGTCTTTTTGAGTTGGTTCTGAATGACCAGTACTTACTTTTTATACAGTGATATCCATTTTCAAAATTAAAGAAAAAAAATTCGGAATTTTTAAGATAAAATTGCACAGAAAATCCCTACATATACTGCATATATAATGAATAAAATTTGCAGCTATTATAAATGTGTTTTTTTATTTCATTAACAGCGATGCAATTATTGCAATGTATTATTTATAGATAATATAAATAAATACTATATTCATTCAGTAACACTGTACATATTAAATAACATAAAAACTTCAATTTAACAATAATTGTCCACAATAATTATCCATATATGATGAAGTCTGTTTGATCCTGTACTGAAAAACACCCAACAGATGATAACAACCAGTCCTTGGATATAATAGGCATATTCCCATACTTGTGAATTTCTGCAAAGACATTTTTTCAATTAAATTACTATTGCTATATGAAAGGAGGATTCTATAGGTATTTCATTAATTTAAAAGACTTATATTTTGTATGAAGATTGACTCATGGTGCTCATGTACCATTTACAATTTATATTAACAAGACTACATAAGTCCAGGAGCTCCCGCTCCGAATTAGAATTTGATTTCAGCAATTTTGTATAGGGTTATTAATGTAGTCCTAGTCTAGGTCAAAAATCAAGACGCAAGACAACTAGGTCTAAGAAGCCCAGTCTAAGAGTAAGATAAGAACTAGACAGTCTGTCAGAGATTGCAAACCTCCATTGAAATTAATGATCCTAATCAGTATCCCAGTAATGGTCTACCTACCTGGCATGGTTTACCCGATATCAGGCCAATCGAGTTAACTAATAGCTGATTTACGGTCATTTTGAATTCGATATAAATTAGTTAAAAACTTAGGGTGCATCTTCCCCAAAACCTCAAATTTTGTTTTATAGTAATGGACTAACATCTAACACAGTTTGCAAAATATTGGGCATGTGAAAGTAAATAATGGCCGATAGGAGGCCATTTTGAATTTGATCGAGTCAGAATTTCTCAAGATGCATCCTCTCCTGAAATCTCACATTTTGTTTTATAGTAATGGTCTAGCCATCTAGTATGTTTACTAAAAACCGGCTATGTGAAAGTGAATAATGGCCGATAGGCGGCCATTTTGAATTTGATCGAGTCAATTTTTTTCAAGATGCATCCTCTCTTGTAATCTCACATTTTGTTTTATAGTAATGGTCCAGCTATCTAACACGGTTTACCAAATATCAGCAATGTGAAAGTAAATAGTGGCCGATAGGCGGCCATTTTGAATTCGATTGAGTCGAAAGTTTTTAAAAGGCATCCTATTTCGAAACGTCACATTTTGTTTTATAGTAATGGTCTAGCTATCTAGCACGGTTTACCTGATATCAGGCCTATCGAGGTAAATAATGCTGATTGTCGGCCATTTTGAATTCGTAAGTTAAAAATTTTCAGGGTGCATCCTCCCCCGAAAACTCACACTTTGTTTTATAGTAATCAGGTAATGATCTAGCCATCTAGCACGGTTTACCAAATATCAGCCATATGAAAATGAATAATTGCCGAAAAGGCGGCCATTTTAAATTTGATCAAGTCGAATTTTTTCAAGATGCATCCTCTCTCCTGAAATCACACATTTTGTTTTATAGCAATGGTCTAGCCATCTAGCACGGTTTACCAAATAACGGCCATGTGAAAGTGAATAATGGCTGATTGGCGGCCATTTTGAACTTTGACAAAATGAATTTTTTCAAAATACATCCTCTCCTGAAGCCTTACAATTTGTTTTATAGTAATGGTGTAGATATCTTGAGCGGTTTTCATGATATTCCACAATATCAGGCCTGTCGAGGTGAATAATGGCTGATAGGCGGCCATTTTGAATTTTATCAACTTCAAATTTTTCAGGATGCATCCTCTCCTGAAACCTTACAATTTATTTGATATTAATGGTGTAGCTATCTTGAGCGGTTTTCATTATATTCCGCAATATCAGGCCTGTCGAGGTGAATAATGGCCGATAGGCGGCCATTTTTAATTTTATCGACTTGAAATTTTTCAAGATGCATCCTCTCCTGAAACCTCACAATTTGTTTTATAGTAATGGTGTAGCTATCTTGAGCGGTTTTCATGATATTCCGCAAAATCTTTCAGTCGGATTTACTGATGTTATAAATTAGGTCAAAGTGCTGGGTCAACTTCAAGGTCAAGGTCCAAAAACCTGAAAAGGCACAACTAGGGACCTTAGAGAACATGTATGTGCAATATGACTGTCATCGGCCCAGTACTTTTCGAGATCTGCTCCGGAAACGAAGTGCGCGTCAAAACGTCTAAATAGGTCATAGTTCTGAACCAGAAGTAGGTCAAAGTTCAAATACCCCAAAAGGCACAAATATACCCCCTAGGGGTGTTGTGTGTAAAATTTGAAGACGATCGGACAAGTACTTTCAGAGATATGCTCCGGAAACGAATTGTTTACGGACGGCCCAACGCCGTCACATCATCATTTTCTCCTCTGCAACCTTGCGTATTGAATTCAGATTAAAAATATTTTAACCCGTCCATTAGCCACCTGGAAGTAACCCACATACCAAAAATTGTTATCCTAGCTTATTTTCTCACAAAGTTATAGGCAAAAGAAGAGGCCAAAAAAAACGGAGGTAGAATCCATAGCTCCCTTCGCTCACCTACGGTGACGGCGGGAGCTAAAAATTCCAATTTCATATTGGGGAAAGCTTTTTTCGTACGAAACATGCACATTCTATTGACACAATTCAATTTATTACAAATTATCAAAAAATTCTGACAAAATTACAATGAAAACAAGCTGTCGGTAATGGAAATAGGCTTAAGCCTCTAATGATTGTTTCAAAACTAAAAAATATTTGAAAAAAAACTTGTAGTTTTGACTCTACTATATCTCTAGGTCATTTATTTCAAATTAGTCATGTTAGAGAGTTAAGCAAACTTTTTTGACAGAAGTAAAAAAAACTTATGGTAAAAAATCTGCCACTTCGAATTTGATAGAGTTGATTTTTTCAGGGCATATCCTCCCCTTAGACCGTACATTTTTTTCTTAGTAATAGTCTAGCTATCTGGCACGGTTTTACAGATATTAAAAATATTAGGTAAATAATGGCTGATAGGTCATTTTGGCAGTGCGACCTAGTTTTTACCACCACTCGCCCATTTTCAAACTCATCTGAGCTATTGGTGAAATAGATAGGTATAACTTTTTGAGTAATACATAGAAAAAATGTTTAAAATTGTGTTAAAGAGAAAATTTGCGGATAGCAAAAAAATAAAGGGCATAGAAGTCACAGAAAGATCAAATGTGAGGTCAATCAAGTATTAAACTGTAGGCCTATGTGAAGTTTAATCTCTATTCCACAAAAGAAATTACACTGCCAAAATTCCAAAATTTGGCTGATGTCTAAAAATGAAATTGAGAGGTTGTAGTGCTACAAATCATCTGGCAAACTCACTTTTCAAATCCGGCATTTTATCCACTTGATCACTTTCCACAATAACAATTTGCGTCATATTGGGATCAAAGTTGAATAAATCCGGTCTCTGTACTGTGGTGCCCCCACATGCTTCGACAAGTTCACGAAGATCATCTGGAAAAAGTGGAGAAAACAGTCAAGTTTAAATAAACATTTCAAACAGAAATATCATCAGTTTTCAAGAGCCTCACAAAATAGAGTGCCAAAGCTAATCAAATTGACACTTTAGTTTTACTGTCAGGACTATGTCGCAGTGGGCATCAGTCTTCTGTTCTGTGAAGCTAAAAGGCAGTATCTGCTTACTTGTATTAAGAAAGCAGATAGTGCCTTGTGGGTTTGCACCCTAGTATTTATACTCTACTCTCAGACGGATAGAGTTGAGTATTATTAAAACCTTTATAACCTGCCTTACAGTATTTAAAATCTTGCTGCCATGACACACTACTTAATGTAGGTAAAAATTATATACCGGTAGTACAATATGAATACTAGGGCCAAAGGCCTCATGTAGCTGGGGCAAAGGGAAATACTACAAATTGTTCACTTATGAGGGTGTGTCATTCAGAATGGCATACTCGCTCATAACGGCATACCCTTATATGCGTATCAAAGTTTGTCATGTCGGACTGGCAACAACTTGAATTTGGCTATTTATCATAGAGCTGAATTAAATCTCCAATTCTAGTAGTGTAGGCCTACTGCATCAGCACGGGTCGACTGTTACACAGTATGTGTTTTAGGCCTAACTTCATTGCCTAGGTAGAGGCTAGGTAGGCCCACATCACATCAAAATATTAGATTTGTCCACTATGCATATAATTTTCAAATGAATGGCTAGACTACAATGAGCAGAAAATTATACCCCACAAGTGGCATGGCATCGGGTGGCATGTCTTGAACATCATTTTTTGCAGATGTGGGATATTTTACTATGAGATTATATTATTCATACATATCACTATATTAACCATAAACAGAATTTAGATATAGGCCTATGGGTAGGGGACACTGGGGCACCTTGAGACAGATTAATTCAACCCCCCAAACATATATTTAATTTTTGAAATAAATTTTTTTTACAACAAATATGGATACACATTGAGACGCCACCTGGGGTAACTTGAGACACAATATTAGGTACCTGAAGACAACGTGGATCTAGCTAAAATCAAGATTTGAATACTACATATACCTGTAGCTAAAGCCTGCAGTTGGCTAATGCTAGATGTTGCAGTAACAATATGTGCCTGAAAAAGGTGGGGGCACCTTGAAACACTTTCGGGGCACATTCACTGAGATAGACTCGGGGCACATTGAGACAGTTTTGGGCACATTGAGACACCCTGACTGACCTCATATCTGATATTATTCATAGTTTTTGTGTGGGGTGTATTCGAAGCAAAACCATTATACATAAGTGATAAAGTGATAGCACAGGTGTACGATACCACCAAAATCATAAGGAAATCAAGTATTACGTGATCTATAGACACAGATATTGATCATCCTCAAAAAGTAATTTTCATGTAAAAAATGGACCTAAGCTTAAACAGGATGGAAATAGAAATTGGTTAGTTTTGGTACCATTGATCAGCTGGCAAACAAATCGCAATATAATTTCTGTCAAACAGGCCTGTCTCAATGTGCCCGAAGTCCCAAGGTGCCCCAGTCTCCCCTATACTTTACTGTGAAATTATACCATGCATACATATATAGGCCTACAGTAGGCCTATATTAACAATAAACATAATTAGGCTATATGTTACTAAAATATATTAAGCAGTCTGCATTGTACTTGAATTTCAAGTCTTAGTTGCAACTTCCATGGTAACACTGCTTTAACAGAAAACACAGCGACATAATTCAGCCTTTCAGGAGTCAGGGAAGAACCATAAGATATGGGGGTAGGGCTAGAGTTTTTGTTGGTTGCAAACTTTTTTTTACATCCGCTGATGAACGACCGACAATTTTTTTTTTTTAATATCGTTGAAGAACTGAAATATATATTGTCGTATGCCTTTCCTATTATGTACGTTACTATTTGGTGTTTTTTCTGGTCAATATATTTTTCATCAATTTCGACAACAAACTTTTTTTCTGAAGACATTTTCAACAAACTTTTTTTTTCATTTTTTTTCTAGGCTCCCCCCCTCCAGATATCAAATGGTGCGCCCCTCAGATGGCTTAGTATGTCAACCAGACTCTTTCCCCCTTTCAGCTTGATAGGCCGGCCTACTCCATGGAATGTGATGCAGGGGTAACCATGTCGCGCTGAATTGAGTCTGCCAGTTAGTAGCCTACCCGGACAGACCTTGAGACTTTGTGCATTAGTAACGTTAGTAGGTCAACACTGATCATCCCCCACAGGGGTGAACCACGTTGTAGCCCTGGAAGAGCCCACACCAACAGTGACAACCCAAGGTCTGTCCACAACCTTCAGTTGCAAATTATTTTTGTTACGTTGTGTTGTATTGGGGTTTACAACTTATTTACAATGTATTATGTAGGCCTACGACAGGAAAATTGGGAAACAATGTGTGGATATGTCTATGTGGTGACAATCAGATCATGCTGATCAGCTGTGGTGTGTAGTGCCTATACCCAGTTTCGGACGCTGAAGTGAACCAACGTTAAACCAACATTGATTCACTGTCTTGTGTATGCTGGGTAGACTATAGGCTTATGTGTGTCCAGACCAGATAAACAACACAACATTGATTACAGGTGCTCAGCAGACCCAATGCGATTTAATGTTGGTCCAGCGTCTGCGATGTCGGACCAATATTGTATCGGCATTGGGTCTACGCATCGTGGTTGCTGGGTTGACCTGAAACCTTGCGGGATAACGATATTAATGGTATTAAACTGAATACCATCCCTCCCTCAGTTCATCTGCAGAGGGGTGACGTGTTGTAGGCCCCTACCCAAGAAACACGAGGCATTGAACCAATGTTGTTCTAATGTTGGTCCGCGGTCTTCGACGTCGTCCCAACATTAAAACAACATTGGTTCAATGCCTCATGTTTGTTGGGTATGTAGAGATAATCCTGACCTCAGAGGTTAGGTCAGCTATTGAGGTCAGACATGAAATGATGTCATTGCTGGGCAATCAGCATGTCCCAGGAGGGGAAATCCTCGAGACCAATAGGGCATACCATATTTGGAGATGGATGTCAGCTATTGTGTAACATTTTAAATGATGTTATCGCTGGCTAATCACTGATCAGGATACAAACCATTCACCCCAGAATAATGCTTGTTACCGGGCCCTGTAATTTGCATAAGTTGTGCCCAATCAGAACATAGCTGATTGATTATGCTGGACAAGGGCCATTGTTGATCAGCCAATAACATTTCTGTTTAGTTACAGACTTGTGTACTAACCTACTACCAGTAGTTAAGGGAGCGTCAACATCGAACAGTCTTGTTTTGTATCAAACTGATATGAGAAGCTCTATGCGTATGTATCTATTAATAGGGTCCCCGAAACTAAGGCCAATGGTCAGATTTATGAATGGAATTCACCCATCTATCAGTTTTATGAACGAAATAACGTCACTTTTTGTCTTAAATTCAGAGACCAGATTCTGATAATAATGTATCTGGGCTGATGCCCAGCTACAATAAATCAAAACATATGCAAATCTAGCAATTTAATGATTTTTTCTACTTCAAATTATTGTTTTTGCAAGAGAAACAAAAAGGCTAAAAACAGGTGAGATGATTAGCTCTTTACCCTTTCAATGGGGGGACCGTCTTTATACATCAGAATCTGACGGCTGTAGACGGTCCCGGGCTGAAAGAATTGAAATATAGATAATACCGTAGCCGTAGACCCATAACATAGATATTCAAATGAACCAGAAAACCTGACAAAGACATTTATGATGTTTCGAATTGAAAAAAATCTTCGGTACCCGTGGTTTATAAAAATAACTCAGCATTGTGAGGGTGAGCCTCTTCACTCCCATACATGACAGAAATTCCCGTCAAATTTACTATATTTAGAACTGTACCCAGGGATCCTGGCATGCACTTAGATCTGGAAGTCAAAGGGTACCGTTGAGGAGAAATTCAGATAATTTTGTACCGTCATTTCGTTGTTATCTAAAGTGGAGTGAAAATAACACAGCAGTGATGAATGTAATAAATACCTTTGGTAAGATCATGGAAATTTCCATAACAACATATTTCAAACCCTGGGAGTAGAGAGGCTGTCGATAGACGAGACCTGCGAGGTGCCCAGTGCTCATGTTCTTCAGTCGAATCTCCAGTTATTTCATACGCAACCTACAATAGATGACAAGCTCAGAGAACACAGAAGTGGCTACAAATGTATTTATGTGTCAACAACACAAAATTATTAGGCTTGTGGTCTAATATATTCAGTGGTTCGGCCTATTGCCCACCTCTTAGATACTGTCCAGGTCCTTCCTGTTAAAAAAGTTTTGCAATATAGTCAAGCAATTATGCTACTTCTCTAAATTATTATTAATAGAAGTAGAAAGCATGTTAGTTTTTTCACTTAGTCTGCAAATAGAATAAAAAAACAATATTGAAATTACACTAAACATTCTTATGATTTTCGCTTTCAAATGAAATAGATTTGAATAAAAAACAAAGCACGTAGAATGATCTGCAGGATAGTTAAGCTTAAGTAATTATTAAAGAGGGGGGACACAAAATATACTTACCTCAGGCAGCAGTATGTCTTTTCTGATGCAATCAACAGCCCATTCCACACTCAGAACCCATTTACGATTGGCAACTCCCTGAAAATACTTCAATGTGCGTGCGCAAATACGTTGTCCTTCCTCGACTAAAAAAGATATAAAAAACAATGAAGTAGGTGAAAATCATATATGTTTAATTTGAGACCAAACATTTGCAAATCTTGATGTATAAACACCCATTTCATTCACAAGAAAATAAAACAAGATATAAAACAAATACAATCGTGCTTGGAGGGTTAAAAGTGTGATAATCTGTATTCATTCACTTAAATACTTCTGCCTCACTCACGCAACGATCCACAGCTTCAAGTGGGTTAAACCATGAGAATTATTTATATTTGTCAAATCGAAGTCCAAGTGTTTGAAAAATTTACTGTCCTGAGACACATTTGTTTTAAAAAAAATATTAAAGTAATAATAAAAAACTTGAACACGATTATATAGTCTTTTTAGCGCATAAATAGTTATTAAGGACACAAGTGTTATATGCCTATAGAAAGCTCACAATGCTCTCATTGTAATGGATTATCCATATTTTTTAGAATATAATTTTAGCTCATAGCAGTCTAAGTCCGAGCCTAGCTCGGACCTGGAATTTATGGCGCTGCAGTCCAAGTCCGAACCCAGCTCGGACCTGGCAATAATGCTAAGCCATTCACAAGATGACATCATTTTCTTAACTATAAATACATGTGGAAACTAGAACATAAAGTGTAGATTTATCTGCGACACAACCGTTTCTGAACTAAAAATAGAACTTCAGGCTCAGATGAATACGAGGCTTTTGGTACTTCCCAGATGAGTTGGGAATGTAATCTTCAAATATGAAATGGGGGATGCCCCTCAGGGAATTTAGAAAGATTATTAAATTCCATGGAAGTAACTTATTTAACTTACTTAATTTGCTCCTACATACATATTGAACGCTTCTCCGAACCGTCTGATGTATTTTAATATATTTTATGTGAATTGATATAGAGTTGTGCTCCTGAAAATAACTGGATCTCAAAAATACCATTTTTAAACAAAATTTCTGGAAATGTGACTACATAATTAGCATATTAAAAATGGCTGTCGGTTACCATGGCAACATCACATTGGCCAATTAAATGAAGTGTTTTCTGCTGATATATTGTATGTGTGTTCCTGTGGTGTATGGGAAATACATGTAGGCCCCTACATATATGTCATCATTCTAAATTTCTATTAGGACTATCAGAATATCTTTCAAAATCACAAAAATGACGGCCAATGTCAAAACGACCAGACTGCTAGGAGTTAACAAATGGAATTTCATTAAACATAAGCCATGTGGTGCACATAGGTGGCATGGATGCTGACATAGTTCTGTAATGTGTCAGTAGGCTGTCGTGACATGGTATTACAACTGGACAGCTATCCCTGAACAAAAAGTTCAAACTAGAGTGGTTTAATGTTAGGTCTGCGTCAAAGACGCCAGCCCAAAATTAGACCACCTTAGGTTTGATGTCTCATGCTTGTTTGGATATTTGTTGTCAACTTAGTACCTACTTTACCAATATCAAATATATATGTAAATATACATCCCCTCCACGTCGATTTTTTTGGTTAACAAGCAATTATTGAACCTGATTTTTTTTGCATTATTGAGCTTGTCAGAGAACTCGTTATTATCAACATGCATAACAAATATGAGAAGGATACAGTACATGGGACACTTTTGGAAGCTATCGTGCCCACAATGAAATGTTATCGCTGACTGAAAAATGACTAGCAATTTGGAAAATTAGCACTTTTTGAGACATCACGTTCACAAATCCCTGCATGATCAACACATCAGATGAACACAAACAATCCTGCTGATAGTTTGTGGAAGATGATGTTATGATATTATTATCTGTTAAAAAAAAAAATAAAAAAAAAAAATCTGTTACATACCAGGCCTAACAAGAACGTGTGTCACTGCTGGCGTGAACTTGGAAATAACTCGTCCTCCTACTATTGCTAGCAAGTTATCAATGTATGGCTACAACAGATACATAATAGGCGTATTACATCATACATAGATACGAAAACAAGTCGATGGGGGGAAAAGCTGACATGAAAAAATTGGGCTACGATTTCAGCAGAATGTACAGAATATTTGCAACTCTAATTTGATATAATTACATATAATATGATAAAAAGGTATATAGAAATGCACCCTCCAGCCACGTACAGCAACCTATCCCCCCATACCCAACCCCAATATAAAGATGATCAAGATGCTTGAAAAACATTTTCCTGGAATTGATGAAAGATTGCATATTGTCCCATCGGAGCTAAGGCGTTATGTCTGCCGCTCACTTCAGCTCTGACAAAACAGAATGCACAATAGAAATAAGTGTATTATCATTCTTACAAAGTGAAATAATACTGTAGATCTGGTAATTTTCGTGATTTTTTTATTTTGAAACTGTTCACAAAGTTTAGCATCCGTGAATTTTCCTTTTTCTTTAGTAGCGCTATAATAATAATTTTCGCGAGATTCGTCCTTCTCTCGAAATTCGCGAAAATAAAAACCTCGCGAATATTACCAAATCTACAGTATATGTTTTTCAGGAAATTGAAAATATCAGTTCACCTTGTGTATAACTCTGTTGATTCCGGAACAGACAAAGATCCAGTCAGGTTTCTGTGGGTGGTTAGGTCCACTCAGAGATTGGTGTGAGGAGCTAATAATGCTACTGTTGACAGGCGAGGAATGATTATTACATGAGGAGCCCACTACATTTGTGATGTCCCCTGTTGCTGTGTGATGTACATCTGCTGGACTATGTCTCTCTGATTTACTAACATTTCTATTTATCTGTGAAGGCAATCTGGGACAGGTTTCAACGGCAATGAGGGGAGAAGCAAATAACTTGTCTGAAGATATCCTACTGACAGCTGGTGAAGCCATGTTGGCTCTCATTGTACCCACACACGGACTACAGCTAGTGTCAATAACAGATTTAAAAAGTGATTTCCTCACTGGATTATGCAGATGTGTGTCAGCTTCTTGCTTTACTAACACATTATCAACGTTCTCATTCAGTAATTCTGCTGTAATTCTGTCTACAGGTTCATCAACTTGATCATTATGATGTTCAACAAGTGTACATTCTGTCTCGTCATGAGAATCATCTCCAGAGGGGATTTCAGAATGTTTAGATTGTGATGTAACACTAACAGGGCTGGATTGACATACTGCTTGTGGAGTACAGAACAGTTCATCACCACTTTCCATCACAGTCATATCACCAGCGTCAGTCTCACTGTGCTCCGAAAACTCTGAACATTCTCCAGGATTAGCATTATCTTGCACAATCTCCACACACTTTGGACTGTCATGATTATGTGCCTCAAATACTTTACGTTGTGAAGTTACTGTACTGGCTGTCTCTATCTGAGACACATTGTTTTGAGAAGATTTCACAGAGTTAACAGATGGTTTATGTGAAGAGTCTTCTTCACTAGCATCCTTCGCTTTCTGACCGACATATCTCCAGTAATCTTCTTCCTGCTCCTCTGATGCATTTGGAGGTATTTCCTCCACTAAAGTCTTATCAGCCTCCTCCACATCTACACCTTCGTCTGAAGACACCTTTACCACAGGCGCTGAAGGCTTCTGGTGCCGAGCCAAGATGGAATTGTCTTTGAAAAGTCGGGCTTCAAGCATTGCAATTTCCTGTTGTATCTTTCTCACATTCTCCTCCAGCGTTTCCTTTTGCTGGTAAAAAAAGAAACAGAAAATAAGTTAATTATTGAAAGCTGTAGGTGTTGTGGTTATAAATGCATGAATTACTAGATCTGACAGTTTTTAGGTAGTGATAATCGAGCTGCCATACACAATAGTTCAATTGTAGGTTTTCAAATAAATACATTTCAAAGTCAGTTAAACTATTTTTGCTACTCGAGTTTTACACTGGTAGTGTAGTTATTCTGGCAAAATAATCTGGACAGATTGCTAACAAAGGTTTTATGATGTATTATGGTAGATATAGGTCCCAACTAGTATTTCCGAAAAGTCCCAAGCAAAACTTCTGTTCAAATTCGAGACATTGACTAAAACTACTTTCCAATACCCGGGTACACGATCGCTTGCGAAAATCGAATTTTTCACGTTTTTTTTCAATTTTGCTAATATTAGGTATCGCTACTTATGTTTTCGGACATCAGGAATCGATTGCACCTACCAGTTTGACTTTAAATGCAAAGAATGATTCATTTGAAGTAAATTTTAAAATATTTCAGAAAAAAATAATGATGTTTAAAGTGATTTAAATTTTTTTTAAGGATATGAGGATATGATGTAAAATATCTGTATAAAATATCCTTGTATGCCTAGACAATAATATGCTCTCGTATTTAATGGGTAGCTTGTGTGGCGGAGTGACCACCTACAATATTGGTATTTGGTTTGTCGGTCAAGTATTAGTAGGCCCTATTGATCCCATGAGTCTATTAAGTGTATAGTCAAAGAAAAAACTCAATTGAGAGCAATCACTAATTGATCGTAGCCTAAAGTTATGCTAATTATTTTTCTAATTCAATGTCATCAATTGATCCCGTTTATCACCACAGTTCAAGATTGTTATTGGATAATCACCATTTGGGGACTGATAATATCAAGTTCATAAGTCAACAAATTATAATAGCGAGGTTAAGGAGAGGGTTTCAGTTATCTTAATAATCAATGCCAGTGACTACAACACAATATCCAAGTATTTTGCAGTTTAAGAGCTGATATTTCATGTACAACATGTCTCTAATGGGCTCTAAAATACTACTTTATAGTTTAATAATTAATGAGGTCAAAATTTAGGCATTTGCCCACAACTAGAATTTAATAGTTAACTTCGTTATCAATCACACCCAGGTTACATTGAATTTCTGTACCCCTAAATCGTTATTGAGAAAACAAGATTCTCAAAAAGAGCATTTGCATAACACTGAATGACTAAGTACACAACAATAAAACCATGATTAAAAAAAACATAAAGAAAGATAAACATAAATAAAAACATGTAAACGTAACATGTAAACGTTGGTTGACATTTTTGTATTTAGCAAAGTGAATTTATCATACATTGTATAGCTGTGGTGATGAAATAGACAATTATTTTGTATTGAATATATAGATCATATATAATTAGGTATGTTGCAGTTGCAATGTAATGTGTTTTCATTGTTAAAACTTGGGTTCAAAGGGTTAGAAATATTATTATAATAAGCTAGCATATACAATGCAATTGTGGATATTAACCATGTGAATATTTCGAATTGACAATACAAATGTACATAACTAATATAATATATACATCACACCTGTTGGTTTGAAATCGTCTTTTACAATTAAAGTTGAAAAAAACTGTTTCAAATGTTTCTTATTTTGTGATATTTAGATTACTTGACCCTCTAAACATACGAATTCATATATTACATTAACAATTTGCATAGTTATTGGTGAAGATATGTGATTTTTAGCATAATAGCTAGTGCATATTGCCGCCATCTTGAATTTAGCTATTCTGCAAAAAAAGAGACATGTAAAACAATGTCAACCACCCAGGTATTGTTCTTTGACAATTACGAAACACATTTCTGAAGTTAGTTTGCCTGTAAAAAAGATATCACATTATGTACACTTGGCTGGCTGACTATTCGTCAATTTAAAAAAAAATGAACAGGAGTTTTGCTTGGGACTTCTCAGGATTGCTAGCTGGGACCTATATCTACCATAAAAAATCATAAAACCTTTGTTAGCAATTTGTCCAGATTTCCATGGATTTAGTGCTAGAATGACTACACTACTAGGTCAATCATACGGCAAAGAGTCTCACATTTTCAAGGTATACCGACGTATGTGACACAGTCACACTGTGATATGTAGGTACATACTAATTTCAATTATACTAGAACATTATAAAGAAAAAATTATTTCAAATTCATAATTCAGTTGGGAAAATATGCCATGTAGAGTGAATATTTCAATTACAAGTTGATCACAAATTAAAATTTCTGAAATCCGTGAGGCAGTTCTATGCACAGACACGAGCTCTTTCAAATAAACCAAACAGAATTCAAATCGAATAAGCATTGAGGGAGGAGAAACATTTCTTGTGAATTGTGGACAGAGTGCCCTAATTGGGTCTTAATTAGGTAATAAGTTGATTAATAATTACAATTTCTGAAATCCGTGAGAAAGTTCTATGCACAGGCCTGAGGTCTTTCAAACAAACCAAACAGAATTGGAATCAGATAAGAATTGAGGGAGGAGAAGCATTTCTTGGGAATTGTGGATAGATGACAGATAACAGACGACAGAAGCAACACGATGGCATAAGCTCATCTTAGGCCTAAAGGCCAGATGAGCTAATAGTAGTAGTAAATCATTGATTTACGTCACTTTTTGGCAAAAAAGGTCTTTTAAGTGACATTGTAATAAGATAGAAAAAGTTGTAGTCAATTGATGGTATGAAATGATGTACAGATGAAGATGATGTGAGGGTGGGGGTGATAGGGATGAGCTAGTAATAAGGGAATAAAAAAAATTATGTTCAAATATGAGTATAAAATCATATTTTTTCTATGTTATCACAACAGACCTGTGTATTGAGAACATCACACTGACTCTGGACCACAGTGGCATGAACGTCTTCATTGACACCTGTAAAAGTGTATGTAAGTCATGAACAATAGTAAATATCTGCCATATTTTATGAAATAATTGTTATGCAGTTAATATTGTAAGATAACCTTTGAAGCACTGAATTAAATAATTAAAATTTAAAAATAATAAAAAAAAATAATAATAATTAATTTAAAAACCCACTTGAAGTTGTGTCTCGCTACCGCGATCCACAACTTCAAGGGGGTGAAACATATACATATTTGTTTAATTTGAGATTAAATTGTTGCAAACCTTGATGTTTTAACAAATATTTCACTCCCAATATCATTGATTTGATTGACTAATAAAAACAACAATAGTCGTTAACACCCAGCTATTTCTCCTCTTCACCTCGAGATGTGGCAACATTTTTTTGAATCTTTGACCTTGCCCTTGACCTTTGGTAAAAAACTTTTGCCATAAGGGTTGAACGTTTGTAGAAATTACGAATTCAATCGGTTGGACAATGTTGGCGTAGTAGATAAAGCTGGCGGTGTACGACGGGTTGACAAAATCAATATGGCCGTCGTAGCATCGTTTTCGGTCACACATGAAAACATACAATACCAATGAACTATGAAAACGGGCAATACCAATAGAATCGCAGACACCGAGGACCTATATATACCAAGTTTCAAAGCACTACTGTAAATTGTAAAAAAAAAAATTAAAGTCAAAAAAAAATTTAGTCGCCAGCTGGTGGCCATTTTGATTATCGGTGGAAAGCTGAAAATTTAATAAGGTCATCTCCATATTCATGAGTAACTTCACATAAAAAATTGGGAAGATGCGCTAATTATTTTCCAAGTTATCACGTTAACAAAACAATTTTTTTAATCCTTGACCTTGACCTTTGGTAAAAAACTTTTGCCGGAGGGGTTGAAAGTTTGTATAAATTATGAATTAAATCAGTTGGACCATGTTGGCGTAGTAGCCTAAGCCAGCGGCGTACGGCAGGCGTTTTTCCAATATTTGTGACCTTGACAAATAGGTCAAGGTCACCCATCTGTGAACATGACCTAGAGTTTCGTGAGGTCTATCACTGGTAATAAAATGAAACAGTTAAAATAAAATCAGTTGTCATTAAATTATATCGATGAAAATAATGACCGGACGGACGGACAACCGTTTTTATTATCAGAATCACACCAAAAACCAATCAGCACATGTGCAGAGTAGGGTCTTTCCTTTAAACCAATCATGAAACAAATCCATAAAGCGGCTTAAGCTCTAGAGGGCGAAATAGGATTTTGGTAGCCATCTTGGATTTTGTTGAAGAAGCTGAAAAACGCCGAAAAAAACTTACAGGGCAAATTTACTAGGGCCAATTCATATACTGGAAATATTTAGAAATAATCCGAGTAGGGGTGTATGGCTATATTACCAAATTTTGATGATGGCAAAAATAAGCAAAACAGAAATATCCGCTAAAATACTAGAACATAAAAA
Source organism: Flabesymbios commensalis (assembly GCA_964017125.1). NCBI lineage: Eukaryota > Metazoa > Annelida > Polychaeta > Terebellida > Flabelligeridae > Flabesymbios > Flabesymbios commensalis. The sequence goes on along the minus strand of OZ024910.1, from coordinate 40,981,326 downwards.
AATCTAGGTTTTTATTATCAGAATCACACCAAAAGCTTTTCAGCTCAGGTCCAGGGTAAGGTATTTTCTTTAAAGCAAACATGAAACAAAAATCGATGAAGCGGTTCAAGCTCTAGCGTGCGCCATAGGACTTGGATTTTATTAAAGAAACTAAAAAACACAAAAAAAAAAAAATTACCAGGCAAATTCCCCAGGGTCAGTATGCATACTGCAAATATTTGGAAATAATCCGAGTAGGGGTTTTCAAGTGAGAGCAGAAACCAAAGGCGGCGGGGGCGGGCGGACTCAGTAAAAACAATAAGTCTCCACCACCACATAGTGGGTGGAGATTTAATGAAGAAAGTCTACTCTTTAACAAAAAACTTGAAAATTTGAAGAGGAATTATAAATAATTGAATGTGTCTGCAGCAAAAAATCAACTTGAGCATTGAAAAGTAATATATGTATGTCGAAATGGATCAGTAACAAAATTTATACTAAAATTATATTGATGAAACAATTACTTGATAAATAAATTATTTGTAAAGCAATTTCAAAATTTAATTGTTTTATATCTAAAGGTAATATAAAGCAAAATAGCGCCAATGGCAGCAACGTCGTATTAATAGGAAACTCACTTGAACTATCATCATCAATAACCATTGCTTGACCACGTCTTTGCCGCTGAACAAGAAAACTATCCTAAATAAATAACAACAAAAAAAATAATCATGAAAAATAGACCACTCCCAAAATAGATTTGGTTAATGTATTATCTAATTAAATGACCGATCTACCACAATTTCCTGATCAATATCAAACTTTAAGTTGAAACGTATATCGATGGTTGCAAACAAAGTTACACATGCACTATGTCACATTTATGTTTGCAACAATCTGTCTATAATAGAGATTTGTTGGGGTCAATTGGACTTGTCACTTTGTTCTTTGTGATCTTTAATCTTACTATTTTTAAATAAATTCATGTGACAATTAAACTTGTATTTATGTAATGTTGTTGAACATTGCAATGGTATTTAAATTACCACTGCCAGTCTTACACAACTGTGAGAAAATTCCGGTTGTCACATTGTTTTGATAATAGGCCGTAGACGGTCCTCGTGACCTTGCAGGCAACAATCGATATATACAGAGATGTCAATCTCTGAATTATAAAAAACCTAATTTGTGTGGCGAGAAATCATAATTTGACAACATGAAAAGCAGTCCGTTGATATCACCACTTCTTTCCAAGTAGTAATATTTTCCATATGTTTGGATGCACTTCATACAACAACCATTCTACTACACATTATAATTATTGAATTACTGAAAACTTTGTCGATATATATTTCAGATATTTCAATCCGCTTGGTTCAATGTGAAGCAATAGTGGACCTTCCCATACTCCATTTCAGATACTCTTTAAAAATCACACAATAATTTAGCAATGCAGAGAAATGTTAAATATCGTATCTGCTATGCCGAAATCTGTATACTGTAGATCTGGTAATATTCATGAGGTTTTAATTTTCGCAAATTTTGCATGGAGGACAAATTCGCGATTTAGAGAATCTCGCGAAAATTATCATTATAGTAGTGCTACTAAGAAAAAATGAAAACTCGCGAAATCTAAACTTCATGAAAAGTCTTAAAATCAGAAATTTGCGAAAATTTAAACACGCGAATATTACCAGATCTACAGTATATCTATGGGCCCAGCAGAAAATAGCTTAACCTCTGTGCTGATACGACTACATATATACATTCTCAAACAAATTTTAGCCTAAATAAAATGCCACTAAAATGTGTATCATATCTTGTGGTAGATGCTCAGTTAATACAATAACTCGTATTTTCGTAAAAATATTCTTTTTCATTCCTATAAAGCTGGAAATTGCGCTAGGAATTCCAGTTCCAAATGAATGAAAATACTCCAACAATTTAGCAGCACAAGGGTTAATATATGTATAAAATAATTCAAATCCAGGTAAATCTGGACCGATGTTGTCCCAGCATAGTGTAAATGTTTGGCTGATGTCTCTGGTTTTGCATGTCACCTCATAATCTGTGTCTTCCGCTTGCCGGTCGCTTGCATTAGAGTGTCGATCAGGAGACTGTGGAAGTGGCTCCGCAAGAGAGCTGTGTGGTCGATCTGGAAGGTCTGCCTGGCTCTCATGCTTAAAGGAAAAATTGCTGTTGGCTGCATCCATGCCCACAGGTGTTGTCAAATAATTACAGAGAAATTCATCTTGCTCGTCTGGGGAAAGAGGTGTTAAAGGCATGCCTGGTGTTGTCACTGCTTCGTACGACACATCTGCAACAAAGAAAGAAGCAAGACCTATGTTTATTTGACATTTAACCCTTACAGCGGTGAAAAAATTTTGTATAAAACATGGAGATCAAAGAGATTTTTAAATTTGAAATACCGGTAGTCATAACTGTCTTAGTTAGCCCTTCCCGCTTCATTTGAATACCTATGCTATGGGCCTACGGCCATTAGAAAATTTTTAACCCTTTCAGTGCCAGGATCGTCTTTATACGTCAGAATCTGTAGACGACGTATAAAAATGGTCCCCGCACTGAAAGGGTTAAAATGTCTTGTAACTTTTGAAATACAACTGAATTAAGAGATCTACTGTACATACTGTCAAGGCTACACTAAATGCAAGCACTTTTAAGGACTTTTTATAAAAAAAAATCAAGCAGTTTCAAGATTACTAGGGGAAAATTTCAACCAGTAGCAACCATTAATTTCAAAAGAAATATCTGTTATATGAACACAACGTAGGGCCCATATTATAATATGCCTACTGGTACTTATTTATTTTATTGTCATCAAGATAGATTTTCCAAGAAAAATGTAATCTCTTATTGAAAATAACAAATTATCAAAATTAATGGACATTCAAACACTTGCTTCGAAATATCCTATTTTTCTAGCACTTTTTTATGTTAAAAATAAAAGTTTTTAAACACCCGTATGAACCCTGGAAATATGATATAATCCACCATGTAATTAGTACTTTCTAGACATTCATTTTTATATCACACACTTTAACCCCTTAATCGCCAAATTATTCAATTTGAATTTTCACACACTTGAAGTTGTGTCTCGCTGACGCGATCCACAACTTCAAGTGAGTGAAAATTATTCAGATTTGACAAAACAGAGGCACCGGCCGTTAAAGGGTTAAATGTACTTTATGAAATCAGGCTGCAGCAGTTCCCACCTCAAGGCGAATAAAACAGAGAAGATATGAGAGGGTTGAGCCAGTGTTTGCACTGTAGGTGTTCTCACAAACACAAGACATTCATCCAAGGATGGGGTGATGTTGGACCAATATCTGCAATGCTGGCCCAACATCACACCATCATTGGGTGAATGTGTTTTCTGGGATATATACTCACTACTTCGTTGAGATAGGGGCTTCTCCGGTACATCACACTCCTTTGTCATTCCCTTCTGCGTTGAAACTTTTTTGGCACTGACAATATCCTTCTCATAGATTCGATTTGGCTGGCCACTCGGTGAAAGATTGACATCTTGCAATACCTTCCGCTTGGCATGTGTTCGCTCTTCTCCTTCCACTTTTACGATAGTAACGTCCATATTTAGGGCTTCATCAAGCTCCATTTCTGCAGGCATTGCTATCAGATGGGGAGTGCGAGGGCTATCTTTACACACTCTATCAGCATCATCCTCGACTTTGAGGGGTGTAGCATTTTTAGAAAGCACACCTTTTCTTTTAGACCTTCTCCTCGTCTTCCTGATCCTCTTATTCTCCTTCTCATCTACGGCAATTGGTGATAATGGTGTGGTCCACAAATCGGACTCTTTCTTCGCCTCTGTATTTTGCCTATCAGACATATCCTCTAGGAATGTCTCTTCTATGCTGTTGACCAGTTCCTGCTTCACCATACCGACAGACGGTCTTAATCTCAACTTCTTTGTGTAACGAGATCGCACAATAGAAGGGGCCACTATGTGATCAGTGTTCTCCTCCGTCTCGTCACTTGACAAGTCATTCACATAGCCCTGTATCTCAGGTGTTTCTGGTACCAGGCTATTCAATCGGTTGGACGTCTCTTCATTTTGAGCATCTTCTAGATCTATGGTCTCTTTGTTATTTTGATTTACAGCTGGAGTACGTTCGACTGCAACAACATTGTTGAGGCCTGATATATCTATAGGGGAGCAATATTTAGCTGTTGCGCGCCCTCTTACTGTCTTTTTGCCGCTCCTTCTCTTTCTAGGCTGACTTTGTTCCTCCTCATCAGATGATGATAACACCACACCGGCACCACATAAGCTGGATCTCTTTCTCTTCTCTGATGAAGATTTACCTGCCTGACTGAACGGACTGGGAGATAAAGATTTGGTTTTCCTGCATCTTTTTATTCTTGACAATCCTTCACTGAGTGCGGCTCCCTCACCACCACCGCCACTGTGCCGTAAATTATAAGAGCCTGGCTTGCACAGAGACGCAAAACTGTTAGGACCTGTATCTGAGAATAAGTCTTTGGTACAGTTAGACATGGGTGGATCACTGTGATTTAAGCTGATTCTCATTGTAGGTGTATTATCACAGTTAGCACTAGATGATGGTGTGTGTTTACGGGCTTCTGAAACACATTGCCCAAAATCTATCACAGTTTCATGACCTTCGCCATCCACAGGTTTCATTGGCTGTAACAAAGACACACTTTGCTCAGATTCTTCTTTGATGGATTCCTGACTCGGTGTCTGAATCCTGTTACTCAAAACATCTTTAAAAGAAGATTTCCCACATTTAGCTAGTAATTCTAAATGAGGGGCACAATTAGAGTTCAAAGTCACATCTTGAGTTGAATCTATGTTGGCAGATTCCAAGGATTGGGCTACAGTTTTTTTATTAGAGATACTTGGTTTGTGTAGGGTGGAGGAGGGAGATGTGGTCACCTTCTCATACACTCCTGGGAGACGGAGAAGCATGACATCTTCATCAGATGCTCCAGTTGTAGCAGAAACCATACTTTCATGGGTATCATCAGTTTTATTATCATCTACATGTTTGTGATGCCTGGTACTGCTTCGTAGGGAGTCCCTTTTAGTTATTTTTTCACAGTCTACTGGGGAAATTGACAATTTTGAAGAAATTCCCTTGTTTTTACACCTCGATGAGTCAGACCTTTTCTTGTTTGTTATCTTTGCATACATATTTATCTGATCTTCCATAAACTGTTGTACACTGATGTCGTCCTCCATTAGTTCTCTGGCCTCGGCGACAGCAGACATCATCTCCATAGTGGCAGACACTGCAGGCACAGACTCGGGATTCATGGGCTTATCATCCAATGCAAATGTTTTCCTGTTAGACTTAATGATGGTAGAAGCAGGGGAATGTTCGACTTCAAGACATTCCTTCTTTTCTGGTAATATCTCCTCAGCTGAATCAAAGTTTTTGGCCTCTTTAATATTTGGTATCAATAGAGAGCTCTTCATTGAAAGCTCCATGCCGGGACTATTTTTACAGAAGTCATTCAAAGTCTCTTTGTTCTGACTGTGCATACTGATACTCAGTTTATCTGTAGTACCCTCAGTTTTAATTATAGCTGAAGATTGTTTGTTTAATTCAGCGCTCTCTTTATGCTGGTCCTCAAGTGATCCTGTAATAGAAAACAATAAATGCAATAAATATTACCAAGGTAATTTCAAGGAAAACAAGTTTAGAAATGGCAGCAGGCTAGGCGGATAATCAAGTAATTATCTATTGATAAGCCTCAGCTCGGTTTACAGTTCAAAATGAAATGGAAGCAGTGTCACTTCAACAATATCTGTGTAAATGTAATTATCTTTAAATATCACACTGTATCAAAACTTGTTCAACTATATATCTTAGTTCACTCTTTAATAATCTGCACCTCTCTTAGGTGTACATATTTATTTAAGGGAAGCACCCATCAATTAAATATATAAATATTCAAAATGAAAACAGTATACATATATACCATATGTACCAGTACCATAAATTATATAAAAATATTTTTGCAATTTTTTTTTCCTAGTCAATTATCATTAATAACATACCATTAGAAATAACTATAGAATAGAGATGTTTTGTCATTATTAATTTTGCTTTCCACAGTTATGTAAGTGAGTCTCTTATGTATGTGGATATTTGGTGTCAGCACTAGAGGAGCATGCATGACACTGGGACTACTGTACCTTGAAAAAGCTCCTCTGATAACTTCTGCTTTACTTCCTCCATTTGAATGTCTATAAACATAACCAAACTGAGCAAAAATGGTTTCACTGTTTTATGGTAGATTAAACAAAAAATATTTAGATCAGCGAGTATTTTAACAAATAGCCTAAAAAAATTCATTTTGATCACAAGAATTGAACATTACTAATGTCAATGCAATTGTGAGATTTATTATCATTTAATGCAAATTTCAAGTAAAACTGAAAGAGTTGTTCGGAAACATACGAGAAAGCCCCTTCCATTATCGCCAGTCGGCCATTTTAAATTTGATATGGATCAGCAAACTTTCACAAGGTTTATTTTATATCACAGCTTCAGCTATTACTTAAGATTTCCAAGATAATGAGAATAAAGAATTTAAAAAGACCGCCAGTCGGCTATTAGGAATTTTATTTCTGTGAAATTTGTCATGGGTTATCCTTGTGTGAGTCCTTACATTTTGTTCTATATTCATGGCTCAGCTATTTTGTTTTGTTTTTAAGTTACTTAAATATCACAAATTTACTCAAATTCTAAAAAGCCGCTTAACTGCCATTTCAAAATTGTTTGCTCCTAAAAGTTAATAAGGTCATTGGCTGACATTGCTGTGCATATTTGACAAATAAAATGGGGATCTGCTGGAAACTTTACCCGAAACGCCCTATTGGGCATTTCTTTGTCAGTGGCCGAAGTCTTTAAAGAGTTGATGATATGGGGTACCCTGACAACATCGCAAGGCTCTGACACAGTGACCTCCATTTTTAAATGCAATAGTTCTAATACGATCAAAAGTTTACGCCTGCTTAAAATGGCCTAGTATTCGTAGGCACTTGAAATATTCGTCTCAATTTCATGGCATCCGAGTTTTTTGGTAGGCAGCGCGAGTGTCGTTTTTACACAGCTGGCTGTGGAGACAAAATGGAGGTCAGTGTGACTGGGCCTCGCGCAACAAATGAGTTAGGAGGCCCAGTCATACCGGGTAGATATGGGGATCTAAATGTCTATGTGAAGTATGAAGAAGCAGAAGTTGATAGATAAGTAGCTATTTTGAAAACAAATAACTGCGCAGATGTGGGCCGTGTGGAATACAGTAAGCAGCCCGCCCCTGCGGGCCTTGCTTAAAGACATATTCAACTTTGTTCTTCCAATAACCTATATACAAGGCTGATGTACATGATTTTATAGAATATTCTTATTGACATAACATTCAACAGTGAGAGCATGTATTAACCCTCACAGCCCTGAATTATTTTTTGTTTGAACCATGGCGACAAAAGTGTTTTTTTTATTTGAAATCATCTTTATGATTTATTTGAATACCTATGTTGTGTCTATGTCCATTAGAAATATTTTTACTCTTACAGTGCGGGGATAGACTTTACACTAAAGTCTATCCCCGCACTGTAAGGGTTAACCCTTACACTGCTAAGTGCGATTAAAGGCATTTTTAGTCTTGTTTATTAGCCATTTAACATTTTTAAATCACAATTATTGGGAACGAGATTAAGTGTTTAAACATCAAGATTTGCTTATTTTTTGTCTCAAATTAAACAAATATGAGCAATTTTCACCCACTAGAAGTTGTGGATCGTGATAGAGAGACACACCTTCGAGTGGATGAAAATCAAATTTTATTATTTAGCGCTTTAACCACCTACCAATGTCTGGCTCCTCATATTCTGAACCAGATATTTGTATAACCTCTGTGTCACTTGTGTGTCTGTCTCCTTCACTTGAATGTGCTGCTGTACAAATGTATAAACAGTATTAAATCATATTATGCAAAATGTTGTTCTTGTGTATGATATATATAAATCCTTGTGCTGCTGGAAAAGAAAACGGTTTCAAGCATGTCTTAGACCAACTGGAATATCACTAAATTTGATAACAAGGTTCCTATCACCCTCTTTTAAATTTCATCAGACCTGTGGACCATGCATGGGTGGACTCTGACAAAAGATTTGGTGCATTTGTTATGAAATATTCAAATAATTTAAAAACAGAACGAGATAAATTTAGGTAAATTTATCACCTTGATGTGCTTCACCCTTACACCGCTCAGCACGACAAGTCTTTTTAATCTGTTTTATTATAAATTATTAGCCGATCAAATCACTGTTATTGGAAGCGAAATGAGCACTTAAACATCAATATTTGCAAATGTTTGGTCTTAGATTAAACAAATATGAATAATTTTCACCAACGTGCTGTTGTGGGTCGCCGTAGCAAAACCCAACTTCAAATGGGTGAAAATTAAAATCACTCAATTTAGCGCATTAAGGGTCAAAACCAATTTCTCAATTTCCAAGACTTTCCCTGAGGAGTCTCAAATAACATGATTTTTCAAGCCTGGAATAGATAATACTAATTCCAACAATTCTAAATTTCAACCCTATAAATTTGTGGTAGATACTCACCTAGTTAATCCAATAATTCAATAATGGTCATCAGATGACTATTTTTCCTGTTTTGAAGCTGGGAATTGTGTTAAAGATTAATTTTGAATGAATGCATAATAGAAGAAAACATGTCAGCAGTACAAGGGTTAACCAAGTCTGATAACATTTTTAGCTGTAAATTTCACTGACAAAAAATAATATCACACAATTTATTGTATTTGACAAATAAAAGTATAAAGTACATTTATTTTAGTACTGAAATAAAGAAATAGGAATAAAATTAAAAAGTGCATTCCTCCACAAAGGTATTCAGTTAATACTTTATATTATTTAATATTTTTTCTTTTCAATTTAGATAATAGGAAGTTGTTACCATTCATCTGAATCAACAATAAAATGTTGGTTCAATAACTGACTGAGGGACAAACAAAAGATGAACTGCGAAAATCTGGTTTAAAAAAAATCATACTCATAATAAAAAAAAAAAAATTCCGAGCATACATTTGTTATCCTGTAAGTGCTAAATTAACAGTCAGTAAATGTACTTTCCTACAGTAACATTCCAAGCTAAAAATACTACTACAATAATTCAAATTAGAATGGAAATTTTGGGACTTTCCTTGAATTATTCGACTGACTGACATCTACGAAAAAATTTCAATGCTATTTCTTTAGATTTTAAACTTGCTTGAAAACATATCGCACCCTTTGTGCTGAAAGGGTGTACCTGCCACTTGGCCAAGTGGCAATTACACCCTTTCATCACTAAGGTTGTGATATATGGGCCTAGCATGATAACGTGTTCATATAAGCCATATGATGCGTATATAATGTGATCCCTGCAAACACAAGATGTTGAGCCAATGTTGGTCTAATGCTGGTAAAGCATCATAGCTGGTGGGCCATCTATAAACTAATGATGGGACAGCTTTTCAATAGACTAAACTGTAAAAAAACTTTTAAAACATACAGTTCATCTATTGTTTACTTCAGAGTTGAAATTCGCCAAATTTCAACTGTTAAGCCAACAGAACATAATCATGATAATACAGCAGTAGAGCATGCAGGTCTCTAACCTTTTTCTGGTGAGGCTGCATGTTGGATTGGGACTGCTTCTTTTGTCATGAATTCATCAGATGTTTGTTTGCCCAAGTCTTCATTTGAAGTGGAAAGAGCAGGTTTGATTTCACATTTAAGTGCCCTTGACTTGAGTTGTTTTTTTGTCTTTTTATTATCCCTCATTTGCAGTTTCTTGACTTTTCTACCCAATTCTCTCTCCATTCTTCTAGCAGATCTCCATGCACGCTTATTCAGGTCTTGTGTTTTCTTTCTTATTCTCTCATTATGACGCACTACCATTTCTTCATTATCAGCCATAGCTCTATCTTCTTTATCATCCTTTACCATCAAAACATCTTGTGTCTCCACACAGGTTCCCTTGTCACATGATTTACCTTCATTTACGAGAGTATCTGAATTGAGTTGATCTGTTTTTCTAATTATTACACAATCATTTTTACAATTGTTCGTTTTTGTTATAATTCTGGGAGAGTTATTAGAACGTCTATCATCATCCTCTAAAGATAACAAGGATTTATCATGGCATTTTACTTCTTCAGTAACACCACATTTACTTGTAACTATATCTTCACATATCATTTCATCAACCTCTTTCTTATTATCAATAGTAGCATGTACACATGTATTCTTTTCACATTGATAAGAATTAATTTTATTTTTTGCATATTCAGCTGCAGTATTGGGACTGGCTGTCATCTTTACTACATTGCTTAATTCAGACATTTCATTTAGTTTTGATTTCTCGTCATAGTATTCTGTAGAGTTCTGCTTTACAGATACTTCCCCTTTGCTTAACCTCTCCTGGCTCCTAGTTCTTCTTTTTTGGCTGTCCACCACAACATTATATTTGGTATTTCTTTTTCTTTGTTGTTTAAGAGTCAATTTAGGTTTCTCAGTTTCAATACTAATTATAGCATCATCACTTACGTGTATATCTTTGGACATCTCTGTTTTCCCACTTTGATTTTTACAAGATAATTTATTGTTCTCCTCTTCCTTATTAATTGTAGAAATGCACTTTGGTTCTGATCTTACAGATGCACCTTTTAACAAATCAGGGGATTCAATTCGTTTTTTAGTAGTTAATTCAGCATTCTTATTTTCTTTTTCAACGGAAGCATTGTCAGATGGTTCCAGATTCGCATGTACATCTGCTGTTACATCAATTATTACAAATTCTTTTTTAGAAGTATTTCCATTGTTCTTAATTTTCTTCTTACGACACAGCATTGACGTTTTTTTTCTTTTACTTTTAACAATATCGATTCCATTTACAGGTGCTGCATCTTTTGCTTCTGTCACCATGTCTCTGTATTGCTGACTCATCATTAATTCAAAAGTCTCTGCTTCAGAAATTTTATCAACCAGATCACTTAGTTGCTGAGAATTTGATGGACCGGGACTATAAATATCTTTCTTCGTAATATTACCAGATGTATCATGTTTTGAACTGTCTGGAGCAGAAACAGTTTTTAGAAGTTTCTTTTGCTTCAAATAAGATCCAACAGGTGGAGGTTTTTCAAACACATCTATAGTCGTTTTTTTGCTATCTTTACTGTTCTTCTTTTTTCTTTTCTTTTTTCTTGGCGTTCTTTGACTAATTCTAAATGCATACGGGTCGTCAGAGGTGGGAGTTCCATGTGTAAAGACTATCTTTCTTGTAGGAGAAGGACTTTTCTGATTTTCTGCAAATTTGGCTTTAAAAATTCTCCCCTTTTTCGTTGATGTCACAGAATTAGAACATGATGTACCACCAACTAATTCTGAAAACCGTTCTTCCGCACTTTTCTTTTCCTCTTCTAATTGCTCATCGGTATCTGAATCACTTTCACCAGAGCTGGAATCCTCCTCTGAATTTGAATCATTCCTCACAAGAAAACCTGCATCATTATCACTGTCATCACTCTCACTGTGCTTGGGTGTGTCATCCGTATTTTTAGCACACATCAACTGCTTATCACTGTCTACATTATCATCGAGATCAATCTCGGGCGATGTTTCAGACATGTGATTATCTGTCACAGGAGTATCGGTCACCGAATGATTTTTCTCTTGTGCATTTTCATATCTCATTTGCATTTCAAAACCGTGCCCGATTGCTTCACTGGGGATACTGTCATAATCTTCACTGTTAGCTACACCATCCTTTCCAGATAACTGTGTAGACATCACAGGACTCACCACATCTGGAACTCTACTCAGCCACTTTTTCACCTTAGTTACATTTTTTATTTCGACTGCGGGTACCATGTCAGTTTCTGTGGTATCAGCCGGTACAGCCGTTTTCCCATTTTTGGCTAAAGCGAAACTTTGATCATTATGGGCTTTAGACAAACTATGGGTTCTTCTCTTTGCGTATGTTTTTATCGGTGCCCGTTGCTTATCTCTTGATGTAAATTCCTCGAGATCAACTTGTTGTTGCTGATATTTCCTGTTTTTGCAGCTATCAGATGACACATCCTCAGTTTTGTCTTTTACCATCAGGTCAGCTGGTTGCTCCTCAGAACTGTTTTGCTTCTGATTAAGGTTTCCACTCATAAGGTATCTGACAACATCTGAAGAATTGTCCTTCACATTAGATTTCAGTTTTATACCAGGTTTTAAACTAGGTTTACCTTTCTTGTGATGTTCCTTCCCTCTAGTATTCTTCTTCTCATTGTAAGCAGCGCTAACAGCAGTGTTGGCATTATCAACATCATTTTTTAATTTGTTTCCTAAATTGCTACACTCAACTCCCTTGCTTGATTCTTTAACTTTTACTCTACTATTTCTAAATAAGCATTTTCTAATTTCTCGGGTTTCTTGCACATTGTTTGCATATGAAGTACCTTTCTCTTTCCTGCTTGCTCTCTTTTCATTTGGCTTTGGCAATTTGTCACTGTCAACAAAGAACAATTAGAAATTTAGCACAAATGCAGAACAAAAACACCTGATGATGTCACATAACTAGTGTTTTCTTTTTCTGCTTCAATTGAAAACCTGAAAAATTACTTTTAAAACAAAAGATTTTGCACATAATGACACAGGAAGGAAAAAATTATTCATTATCGCATAGCAAAAAGCTGTGTATTTGCTAATCGAATTTGTAATTGTTTATCAAAATATTCATACATCAAAGATACATACATAAAAGATAGCAAGTTACAACTTGGGAGTTGAAAATTGCTGATCATTAATTTTAAAACACATTTTCCCCTGCACAGGGGTTATTTATGGTTCAAATGAATGGCAGACATACGACACATGTACACATTATGTCATTATAATCATGGCTTATATTATCTATAGCATGCCCCGCTGCCCGTGACAGTCCTGTTGATAACTTGACACAGCAAACTTTGTACGAGGCAGTCCAATTGGGCTGCCCATCACTCCTACTGAATTAAATTTGCTGTTGGTCAGAACACTTCTTTGCTTGGGCTGGTACATTTTCAGCACACTCTTCCCGGTCATTAAGTGCACACATCCACATATTATTCCTTAAAGCGCTGAATTAATTTGTACAAAACATCGCAACCAAATGGTGTTTTCTTAATTTGAAATCATCATAAATATCTTCGTTAGCTCTTTCTGATTCATTTGAATACCTATGTTATGGGTCTACGACTAATAGAAATATGTGTATTCTTACAGTGCAGGTAAGACTTTAGTTGCCAGATTCTGACGGCTAAAGTCTATCCCCGCGCTGTAAGGGTTAATAAGCCCTAATAATCACTAATTTAACCCTTATACTGTTGAATTGTTTATTTTTATCTTCCATCCTTATAACCCTCACAGCGCGAGAATCAACTTCAGTCGTTAGAATCTGACGCCTGTAAACGTCAGATTCTGATATTTGAAGTCGATCCCCACACTGTAAGAGTAAAAGTATTGAAATTAATCGTAGACCCATAACATAGGTATTCAAATGAATTAGAAAAAGCTGACTAGGACATTTATGATGATTTCAAATTAAATAAAACCCTTTGGTCTCCCTGGTTTATATAAAAATATTCAGCGCTTTAAGGGTCAGGCTGGAATGGCTAAGGCAATCTTCAGCTTCAAATGACAAAAAGATATGATCATTTGTTACAATAGATATATCGCAAATTAAGCTATTTGACAGGTGATCTATTACAATTTCATTTTCATTGTCAGTTTATTTGGTTTAAAGCATGCTTGAAGAAGTATATATGTGACGCGCCACAGCAAAACCAGGCGCTTCTCGCACAGTGTTGATTTGCATAAAACAGATTTGAAACTGCCAAATACTGAATAATTTTTTGTCTATGCTTTTTTCAAATTAAGTGTTTTGACGTTGAATAATATGTTTTTAACACATTATTGAAGTTATTTCCACCTTTTTTATCTGATTCGAAGGTTTTTAAGACGATTTTTGCCGGCAACCTTTGACATGACTGAGAACGACTCTACCGGAAACAGTTCACTGGTCGTGCGGTCGATTGTTTACATTTTTTTCCGCGCCATTCCTAGGACTACGTCCACGTTTTGGGTAATTTCACAAGAAAATGTGTTTGAAAGTTCACTTGCCGAACCTGAAAAAAGAATATATCATCGTTGATACACATTTCATGAAACTAATCCTGCCGATGAGAAAAATAACACAGTCACAGATAAGCATTCGTTAGTCTACTCAAATATCGCCCGTGCCAAAATTGAAAATCCAAATTGTCGGGGGATGACTCCGGCTCGGCAGTCACTGTGACACTTGATTCGCGGACACTGCCAGCAACTGCACTGGCTCACAGTCGAACACACTGACACAGTCTAGACTAAAGATTTAGTAGAGACTATAAAGGCCTAAACTTCTAAAGCTCGCACTTGCAGTTTTTCCGTGGTCACTGTCACGTCAGTAATCAGGTAATTGAGTGTCAGTGAGGGCCTAAAAAAAATATTGTTTGTTTCCGATTTCCGACCGACCCTATCAAAACATGTGCGACCCAAATTTATTTTATGGAAATCCATAAGTTAAGGGATAACTTACTGGCTGTAGTCAAAGTAACTCGAAAAACGTTACGAAAAGAAGAGGGGGGTGTCAAAAAGCGTCCAAAAAACAAAAAATCATTATGTAATGTACAGATAAGACATGCATGGAAGTGAATTTGGCACCAAACAAAATAAAAAATAATTCTCACCTACCGATTGGTTGAAGTGACAAAAAATTAAATAAAAAATAAAATAAATTCCCTACCTACCCACTGGTTAAAATGACAACAAATCGGAAACAAACATATATTTTTTTTCGGCCTGACTGAGTGAGTGAGTGACACTCACTGACTCTCACTGACTCAGTCTGACAGTGACACTGACAGTCACATCAGTGGCACACTGTCCCTGCTATCTCAGAGACGCTGAGTGTGAGTGAAAACAGATTCACATCAGCTATAGGCTAGTGATTAGGCCCTCACCAGGTCAAGTTTAAATGAATTTCACTGTTTTCTCACTCAGAGTCTGTCAATTAAGCCTAGACCTAGGCCTAGACCTATCGGTTATTCAGTAGGCCTATCAACCAATTTATTCAAATGTTCTACTTCTAGTCATGGATGTGGCGACTAACGTTACTTTGAATATTGTGCGATTTTCTTAGTATATAATAAGCCAGTTGGCCTACTAGACTATAGTTCATACCTCATCGCGAACCTTGTGTTTTGATATTTAAAAAATATTTATGGACTAAAAATTTCTTTTTTACCCAAGTTATGCTGCAACTAGTATTAGCCTAGGCCTATAATTGCTGACATTTTTCTTAGGGTAGTCACTGCATCGCTGAAAATAGTAGGCCCTAGGCCTACTGAATGAAAATTAGTTGAGAGTTGACTGAGACATCAGCGAAATACATTAACACTTTTTTGCTCAATATGAACCCGAGTATCATAGGTATCTGGGCATAATTATTTATGTTAGCCTAGTCTAGACTAATGTTATAGACTGATCATTCATGTCATTGTCTGTCCAACAGTAGGCTACTATCGATGGATTTTGTCCAAAAATGAAAAATTTAAAGCTAAATTCCATTTTTGATTTTCAGTTTGAAAACATTTCTTTTATCATAACTTGAATATGGATTACTGTGCGCAAATTATAAACAAAATAAAATTATCTTGAAATTACTTTTTGCTATTTTTCATTTTTTGCTACTTATCATTTTCAGGCTGAGACAGCTTTGCAAGTTGATACAGCAACCTCAATTGAGTTGAGGCTGCATGCGGGAATTGTCACTGGAAGTGCTCCTTAAATCTTGGCAACTCTTGCTTGACGCAATTTGACGAAGAAGACTAGTTAGGTATTTATTGTTTTAAACATTTTTTAACAGACATGTAATTCTCAAACTTTCACCTATTCATAAAATATATTTCTACTGACAGCAAGATACTACCGGTAATATGTGAGTCATTTCACATGAATATAATGTAATTTAAGTCACATGTAATGCTTCATTATTCCAATAGATACATTTTAGTAAAATTATTATAGCACATTTATGATATGAACTTCATTTGAGCTAAGTACAGTATTTAAAATTCATATGATTTGTAAGGATATAGACTACTGTATAATATGTATGCCTATAATATATATCATAATATATGAATAAACAGGTGGATAAAAATGATGGTTCAAAATGTCAAATGTCTTTTGTTTTTACATTTGGCAGGTACCAAAGAATAAAGTGATTTTGTTCAGAAAAGATTAAATTCTCACTGCAAAATGGCATGATAGTAAATATGTGCAGCTGCTAGCAATCTGACATTCCAGACTAGAAAACAAAAAAGTCACTAAATATGTACAGTAAGCATGGTAAGGTTAGTATCATTAGCACAGGTTTAATTGTAAACCTAACCATATTCCCATTTCATAGCCCACCACAAAAAATATCTGATTTTTGTCATACTCTTTTGTTAAATTGTCTGATATATCCTGCAAGTTGGAATCATGAAATAATCACTATATAAAAAACAAGCAAATCACATTTTTTTCTTTTCTTCATTTCTTATTTTTTTGTTATTCACTGTCCTTCCCTTGTTTAAAATAAACACTAAGTTACAAAAATTACCAGAATAATGGTCCTCATACATGTTATGCAGTTATATTGTTCCATAAATTTCTGTCATATCCCAGCAGACAAAAAATGTTGAATCAATGTTGGTCCACTGTATACAACATCGGACCAGCGTTGAACCAACATTCTTTGTAACCTTAATTTATTTATTCAGTGAGATAAGTGAATGAATTGTTCAGTCTCAACATTAGGTATGTACATTTTTAAAATTTGTATCCTCATGCTGTGTGATCATCAGTTGTATCTTAAAGTTACAGGCTAGTATTGGAGTATTCGTTTCGAATAGCTATATCAGCAGATTTACAAGTTATTAACTATCACTATTAACAACTGATTAGAATTTCCCAGCATTAAAAAAAATTAAAGATTTTAATATCTGAAATTATTATGTTGGATGTAATAGCCTTTTCATTATTGTGTGTAATGTATGTTTCAGAAAATGATACCTGGAGTTGTAGATATTGTAGAAGAAAAGAATGGATGGTGTCGATTTGGATGACCAGATCTACATGACTTCTATTTGTTGCAGTGCACAGGAGTGTAAAATTGTGGACAGACTATAGTATAATTTTGTGGTCACTGGCGTATGATATAACTTTTTTTACATCAAATCACAGAATAATCAGAGGCTGAATGAAGGAAGATCTTCTAAGTCTCAGTACACATGTATCCTGAATAATTCATTGAAATGGATGAGGTCAATTTTGGATGGCTATATGACTATTTCTTAAAGTACACAACTGTGACATTGTGGGGAGAGGCTTGTCCATCCTCTGGGCTATGCTAGACTATAGTATAATGTTGTGGTCACTGGTGTATAATAAAACATTTGATACCTCAAATCACTGAATAACCAGATGCTGAATAATTGTATTCTTAATTTGTGTGCAAATGTATCTTGAATAATTCATTAGAAAAACACCAAAATCTACTTAACATATTTTAGCAAAATTTGACATGACCTTCATGTGGCCTTGGTGTGATCAACAATAAATATCTAAATTGACAAATATTATCTCATAAATGTAATGTTGTTTTGATTTTTTTTTAAGTGTGTTGATTGGCATAGGACTATATTTTTATTCAAATTATGAGCAATTTTATCCGCTTGAAGTTGTAGATCGCGATAGCCTGCCAGACACAAGTTGGTAAAAATAAAATTAGCGCTATCCTGGTTCAAATATCTACCAGTATAATATAAGCATATCAGTGCACCTTTATGCTAACAAATGTTACTTTTCAGTTTTCTTGGATTTGACCTTGAAATTACCTTGAGATGACCTTGCCATGACCTTGGGGTAACACCCATGAAGCCTAATTCCAACCCAGTTAATCATGTGTAAGCCTACTTGGGTTGGACTTCATAACATACATATATTAATTAAAGTAAAGACTCTCAGTCTAAACCAGGCAATTATTGTGTTACTTTGTTCTTTTCTTCCATTTCAAACAGGGGGCACATCAGGGTGATTCAATGGGATATTACCCCTCTAACCCCTTTATTACCCCTTCAACATCTTGGGGTATGCTTGATATACATCCATGTTAGGGTCCACGTGGGTTTCCTATTTCTTAGGCATCTCAAGTGTACAAAAGTGTTGCAAAAACAACTCAATTATGCTATTTCCCCCTCTTTTGTGTTGATTTGACCTGCTGTGACCTTGAGATGACCTTGCCATGGCCTTCAGGTAACACCCCTCAGAAGTACATCCGAAACCCATGTCCCCATGTGTACTTTGGTTGGATTTCTTCACATGAAATTGAAGTATTGACCATTGGTCTAAGCAGGGCCATCATTTTGTTATTTGGCCCATTTCAGACAAGGATGACATAAGCATGATTTGATGGGGTATGACCTCTTCAACACAAAAATACCCCTGTAACCTCTTGGGTATGCTTGGTATACATCCATGCTGGGGTCCGGCTGGGTTTTAGCCACCATGGACATCTCAAGTGAACAAAATTGGAGCAGAAACAACAAAAATATGCTTTATTCAACACTTGTATTGATTTGACTTTGCTGTGACCTTGCTGTGACCTTGAGATGACCTTGCCATGACCTTGGGGTAACAGCTTTATAAAGCCCAACCCCAACCCTTTGGACCACGTGTGTACACAGTTTGGACTTCATCACATAAAATTGAAGTATTTACCATTGGTCTAAACAGGACAATCGTTTTGTTATTTGGTCAATTTCTGCTATTTCAGACAGGGGTGACATATGGGTGATTTGCTGGGGTATAACCTCTCCAAACCCTATATCACCCCTGTAACTTATTAGGGTATGTTTGGTATAACTCATTGTTGGTGTCTAGTTGGGTTTCAACAATCATAGAAATCTCAATTGAACTAAATTTGAACAAAAACAGCAAAAATAAGCTATTTTCACCCTTTTGTGTTGATTTGACCTTGATGTGACCTTGAGATGACTTTGCCATGACCTTGGGGTAACAGCTCTATGAAGCTCAACCCCAACCCATGTCATCATGCATATTTGGATTGGGCTTTATCAGATTTAATTAAAGTACCGACCATTAGTCCAAACATGACAATCATTGTGTTTTTTGGTCCACTTATGGGTCATTCCACACGAAAGTGGACATTTAGGTAGAAAAGAAATGTTGGTTATTTAACAAAGATTTTGACTTTATTGTACAGACAACACCCGTAAATGAAAATAATCACACTGAAAAACAATTGTGAGAGCCTGGGAATCTGATTTTTTTTTATTTTAAGATAACAATTTGAAAATCTGTAAAATATAGGATTTTTACATATAAAATGTATTTGTCCATAGTTTCTATAGATTTTCTGGAGAAAATAAAATTAGACATGCATTCATCTTGCAAACTACAGGTCTTTTATAAAAATTAGTGGTTAACAGTGATAAAATGAAATTTGACTTCTAAAAGTAGTAAAAAAATTGACGTTACGGACGTTACATTGATATTGATATGTTTAGTGTATTTTCTAGTTTTCTCGTGAGGTAGAAATAGTATTAAATAACTCTCTCTTTTAGAAGACAGCTGTTTTTAAGGGTGGTGGGCATAGACATATTTTTTTAAATAGAAAACTACTATATTCTAACATATAGTGCTGCAAAGTATGTACGTCCGTAACGTTACGGACGTACAAAAATTGTTACGGACGTTACATCTTATAGTAATAAAGAAAAGCATTCTAAAAGCATACAAGAAACTGAAAAAAATATTTCTACTCTCCATTTGTTGGTCCAAATATACAAAAAAAGTTTTATTCTATTGATTATATTATATATTCATTTTGAACTCTGCATGTCAGTATGATATTTGGATTAGTGCTGCATTTAAGGTCTTTTCCATTCTCCACACATAGATGTCGCTCGGGCCAACCCCGCTCTCTCTCTGTAACCACATGCCATGTTTCGACAAAAACTGCTCATTTTTAGCAGTTTTGTTGATATAACAACTGTAGGCTTATAAACACGCTTGAGTGTCCTGAATATATATGGCAAATATAAAACACCACTACTCCGCCACATATGAGTTTATATTCACATAGAAATAGAAAACATTCAATGGATTACTTTTTCTGCCTACGCGCTGCTGTGAGAAGGTCCATGTTTACGTTTTTCTGACAGAATTTACAATCGGCTTCAAAACACTGGCAAATATAAATTACTGAATGACATGCGAATTGTGCTGGTTCAATTTATCCACTACTAAACAGAATAAATAGCCCTTACCTGTAACAAACTCTAAAATCAAATTAAATATTGAGAAAAGGATAAGTAATGAGTTGAAGTGAACACCAAAATAGTTCAGTGGTTATAGGAATGGTTATAAAATCACGTGGTAACGCTCACTAACGGCTGATAAATCTGGTCAATCGCCATGCGTGCATACGGCGAAATGAGCGTGTGGTATCAGAGATATAATCTCTGAGGTCAGAATGGGTCTTTTCATAACAATATTTGGCAATATTGAAGATTATAACTTCAAGCATCTAACAGATATAGATCTGTAGCATTAACAAGTCATATCATACTATTTTTATGTAAATTGAAACACAGGATTATTATATGTGAATTAAAACCATGATTTGTGCTTCTCATCATTATCTAGACTCTTCAAACTTAGTTTCTCACCTTTTTCATGTTTGCTAAATTATCAGATTATATTTCTTCTTACCAAAAACGACATAGATATATAAAAAAACTTCTGATCACATTTTAATCCCCATATAATCATGATAATTTACCCTTTTACTGCGGCCACTAGACAATAAACACTCCATCAGATCTTTTTTTTTAACTTGCATGAGAGCTAGTTAGAACATTAACACTTAGAGCACTGAAATATGCTGAATAACCATATAAAGGGTTATTAGGGGTAATTATGTCATAATTGGCAGGGCTGAAAAGTATGTACGTTTGTAACATACATGTATACACTTACATTGTATATTTAGACCAATTTCACACGCACATCCCTATTCGTAAAAGACAGGAGAGTGAAATATCACACATCTTAAACTTATGATGTGTGCCTTTATAGGTTAAAGCGTCTAAGTGAGTGGGGGATGGTGAGAGACTGGCATCCCCCTTCCTCCAGGGGGGTATGAGGGCCCTTCCACAAATTTTGTATCCCCCTCCCGAAAAAGGGGGTATGGGTGTCGCCTCGGATCCAGCCCGACATCCGTCTGTCCACATTTTGTTTGCGAAGCATATCTAGGAAAGCATTGCACACACACATTCCTAAGTTAAGGGGTATAGATGTGCCTTTTAGGGTTTTTGAATTTTGACCTACTTAATTGGCTGCCTATCAGCCATAATGAATTTTAATATGCCTGATAACTGACAGCATATCGTTTCCGGAGCAGTTTTTAGAAACCCGCCGGGCACCCAGTTGGGGGGGGGGGGAGATTTCTTTCATATTGCACACACACATCCCTTAGGGGGTATAGATATGCCTTTTGAGATTTATGAACTCTGACCTACTTAACTGGCCGATCATTGGCCATAATTAACTTCAATAAGCATGATATCTGGCAAACCATGCCAGATAGCTAGACCATCAAGTACTAGAAAAGCAAAATGTACGGTTTCAGGTACATAGGGATATCCATGAAAAAATTCAACGCAATCAAATTCAAAATGGCTAACGATCGCCATAATTTATTCTAATATTCTGATATATGGCAAACTATGCCAGATACATGTAGCTGGACCATTGTTATAAAACAAAATCCGCAGCTTCAGGGGGGTTGGATATGGCTTGAAAAATTTAAACTCTTGTCAAATTTGAAATCGACGATCTTCCGCCATAATTAACTTTAATATGCCTGATATCTGGCAAACTATGCTAACTAGCTAACTAGACCATTACTATAAAACAAAATGTGTGGTTTCAGGGTGGGAAATGACTTTAAAAATGTCAACTCTATCAAATTCAAAATGGTCGACTATCGGCCATGTAATTAACTTTAATATGCTTGATACATGGCAAAACTTGCCAGATAGCTAGACCATTACAATAAAATTAAATATGGTGTTTCAGGTAGGGATATGCCCTGAAAATTTAAACTTGATCAAATTCAAAAGGGCCGATTATCTGCCATACTTACCTTTAATATTTTTGATTGGCAAACCGTGCCAGCTAGACCATCACTATAAGACAAAATTCGCGGTTTCAGGTAGGATAGCCTAGAAAATTTCACCTCAATGAAATTCAAAATGGCCGTCAATCTGCCGTAATTTTATTCATTATGCCTTCAGGTAGGTATATGCCCTGAAAAATGTCTCTATCTAATTTAAAATCGCCAACTATTGGCCATGATTAACTTTAATATGCCTTATATCTGACAAACCATGCCAGATAGCTTGACCATTACTCCAAGACAAAATGTGTGGTTTCAAAATGGCTTGAAAAATTTCAAAGTGATCAAATTCAAAATGGCCGACTATTGGTCATAATTAACTATAATATGTCTGATATCTGGCAGCAAACCGAGGTAGATAGCTATCCAGACCATTACTATAAAAAAAATGTGCGATTTCAGGGAGGGATATAGCCTGAAAAATCTCAACTCGATCAAATTTAAGATGGCCCATTACTGTAAAACAAATGTGAGAGTTAAGGGAAGGATGCACCCTGGAATATTCCTATCACGCGGGCGGGGCAGGGGATTGTGGTGGCCGGCTGGCCTCTTGTTATGATTTCACATGGCAAGCAGGGCTAATTCCTGCAATCTGAGCCCAGATTTATGTTGTATTACGTCCTTAAAATTTTTTTTTACGGATCTGGCCAATAAAACAAAATTTGAAAAATAATTGTATAATTTTTGGCTTTTCTGTACTTCGATAAAATGTGCGATGTGACTGATTCTGTGCAGATGGACCACATATCATTGAAAATATTATAGATTATTTCTACTACATCAAACAACTGTTTAGACTTAGTAATCAAATATTTTATTTGGCTATATCAGGTATTATTCCTAGTATAATGCAATGGATGTAACGTCCGTAACGAAACTGTGTAACGTCCGTAACGATCAATAGTTGCCTGCGAACATGTGAATAGCGAAATATAATTCAAATTGACAACAAGGGATACAAGATACAAGCTTGAACTACAACTCATGGTAAAATTATATTTTTTTGATTTGTACTTTCCGACAAAACCGAAGTTAAACATGGCAAATGTAAAATGATGTCCTTTTTGCGTAACGTCCGTAACGCTGACAAGTATATTCATAAAAATCAAAGATATTGATCTCAAATGAAATGTTTCTATCATGCAGTCACAATAATCAACCCTATCTGGTGTTGAGTAGTATAGATTTATGAGTTTACTTTTTTATCCACCGATTGACAGAGGCTGTCAGGTTGCAAAACGTGACTAAATGTAACGTCCGTAACGATGGAATGACCCTTATGCCATTTCAGACAGGGGTGACATCAGTGTGATTTAATGGGGTATCACCCCTCCAACCCCTATATTTCCCCTTTAACCTCTTGTTTATGTTCAGTATAACTCCATGTTGGGGTCTAGGCCGGGTTCTACCGTCACATACACTTCCAAGTTAACAGAATTGGTAAAAAACATAGATTTTGCTCTTTTTAGTTGATTTGACCTTGCTGTGACCTTGAGATGACCTTGGGATGACCTTGAGATGACCTTGGGGTAACACCCCTCTTAAGCCCAACTCCAACCCATGGCACCATGTGTAATTGGGTTGGGTTCCATCCGATTTCATTTTTTATGTTCAATGAAACTGTTTTTCTTATATATAAATTTGACAAATTTTGTGATTTCTTGTACAAGTTTACAATTTATCTTATTTTTAATGGTTACCTTTAAAGACAGTTTTCTCAATAGTACTATGCCAGAAAATTGGATTGGACTTTTTTGTTTTGAGTAGCTGTATCTTTGGAAATACTCGTCTGATTTTCATACAATTTGTTTTAAAATGCACAGAACATAAAGCGCTATCAGATGGTGGATTTTTTTCAAAAAACTTTATTTTCGAGAAGAGCCTGGTTTTGGCATGCTGCGTCACATATGTGATCCATTTGTACATAGTGAGTCTTCTGTCGGAAAACTACAATATGGAGTTGATGGTACCATTGGATAGCACACACCTGGAGCTTTAATATGACGCCAAGAACATGAAATTATCTTGATTCAGAGCTGAGTTATGGCTTTAAATTTATAGCAACAATTTTGATTATAGGTTCTTTAAATAAAAAATAAAAAAATTTATAGCCAAACATATCCTTCGGCCAAACCTGGGAAATTTATATCTAGTTTTTTTATGATTGATTTTTAAAGCCCAGGATGTCTACTTTCAGAGTCTGCTGGGTGGACTTTGGTCACACTTGTTCAGCATTTTTTAAAAATGGGCAAAACCCAAGATGGCCGCTCTTGAAATGATAAAATAGACAACCAGAGTGTCAATGACACAAAGCTCATCCTTAATTAGGGCGAGTTTATACGAATTAAAATTTCTGAAATCCATGAGGCACTTCTATGCACATGCACGAGCTGTATCAGATAAACTAAACAAAATTGAAATCGGATAAGAATTTAGGGAGAAGCATTTCTAGTGAATTGTGGACAGAGTGCCCTAATTGAATCTTAATAAGGTCATAAGTTAATTAATAATTAAAATTTCTGAAAACTGTGAAGAATTTCTATGCACAGGCCCGAGCTCTTTCAAACAAACCAAACAGAATTAAAAACCGGATAAGAAGTGAGGGAGAAGCATTTCTTGTGAATTGTGGATAGAGTGCCGTAATTGGGTATTAATTAGGTCATAAGTTAATTATTAATTAATATTTCTGAAAACCGTGAGGAAGTTCTATGCACAGGCCTGAGCTCTTTCAAACAAACCAAACAGAATTGAAATCGGATAAGAATTGAGGGAGGAGAAGCATTTCTTGTGAATTGTGGACAGAGTGCCCTAATTGGGTCTTAATTAGGTCATAAGTTAATTAATAATTAAATTTTTTGAAATCCATGAGGAAGTTTAATGCACAGGCCCGAGCTCTTTGAAACAAACCAAACAGAATTGAAATCGGATAAGAATTGAGGGAGGAGAAGCATTTCTTGTGAATTGTGGACAGAAGAGACAACAGACGGCATAAGCTTAGGCCTTAGGCTGGATGAGCTAATTTGATTAGATAATCAATTGTGATGATTTTGGGGCGCACAACCCATTTCTGACGTTAAAATGATAATTCCAGACTGTAAAGTATCAAAATTTGACAAAAAAACAAAATTCGCTATTCTTAGCCCATATCATGCATATTGGCCATTTTCTCAAATTGTAGGATGCCGACATGCGATTCATTTCTTGCAGAAGGGTCACATATACAGGTTACCCTTTATGCGCTGAAGTTTTATTCAATTCAAAATTATCTTAAATTTCTTAGTTACCGTAAAAAATTTCTAATTGTAGCCGCGGCTTTAATTAGAATGAAAAATCTCATTTTCCAGTTCCCAATACCAAAAGTGCACTTGCTGTTTCTATTGGAGGTTTTGTATGAAAAATTCAATCATCACGCTGCTATAGCTCTTGACTGCCCCGTAGGAATCACCCAACCCTTCATGTCCAATGGTAAAATAAAGATATGCCCTACGAGTCAATTTATTGCTCACATTAGTTTTAGAAAATAATTTATTTTGTATAACGCAAATTAAACATTTTTTTACAATACAATAGTAATAAATTGTTCAGGGAATGTAATAAGATACACCATGATCTGATGATCAATTATAAACATAATAATGTCTATTGCACACAGGAATGTCAGGCGGTAATTAGCCTGTTGCGTCTTATGGCAGACATAACAGCGCCGTCATAATTGTGTTACGCAGCCCTGTCAGCTATCACACCCCTCTCCAGACCAGTCATATGAAAACCGTGGCCACTGACTGTAACGTTTCAGCTGGCAGAGACGTTGACGCACGACAGGGATGGCTAGATGTTGATCAGTCAATCAGCTGCCCACCAAATAAGCATACCTAGCAAACAGTCTGCGATGCTGGCCCAGCATTAAACCAGCACTAGGTCAACGTCTCGTGTTTGCGGAGAAGGGCCACACGCCCATCTCCCTCCCCTAATGGTGATCACTGCCTGGGAATAAATCAACTTTTGAGAGCATTGTACCCTTATGACTGGTCCACAGACTGTGATGTTGGGTTGAGGTTGAAACAACATTCAGTCACCTCCTGTTTGCATGTATGAGTCCCATGGGTTGTACATAGATTGATTGATGACGACATGTAAAATGTGTCATTTGTATTTTATAATGAATAATATTTATTTTGGCCTAAATATATGTAAGCACATAGTTTCAAGTCGATTTCAATCTGTTAGATCAAGCAAGTATACAGCCTAACATGGCAATGCATGTACAGCATATAGGGCTACATTATCTACACTATCGTCATACAATTAAAGTGAAGATATAACGCCTTATGTCTGCAAAGGGTTAGACGCTATCTGGGCTTACATAGTGTGTTCCCTGTTGGGACGTAGCTAGTGGTCGTTTTATAAACACCTGGTCGTTGTCCTTTCAAGATACGGGTATTAAATCTGAAATATGTTTTGAGCTAAAATAAATTCAGTCCTTGACAATTCCCAAAAGTCACCCTGCGGCTTCAATTGGAGGTTTTCAAATTATGAAACTTTTGTCAAAAAATTGTGATTTTTTCAAAGTTTGGGGGGCGGCTTCTATCAGAGATGCAGCTACAATTAGAAATTTTACGGTAGCTCTTTCCGCTTCATTTGTGGGGATCATCTTTATACGTCAGAATTTGACGTCTACAGATGACATATAAAGACGGTCCCCGCGCTGTAAGAGTTAAGCAGGACTAGGGTTAAGTATAAAGTTAAGTATTAAAAATCCTAGTTTCATGTTTTTCTCCCATTGCAGATTTTAAATAAACTGTTTGAACTTAATTCAGACAAATTAATATACCTGGTGTGGGAATTTTTCAATGTAGTTTTTTTCACAGGTACAACAGCATCATCTGCATAACAAAAGATCATCTGCATGACAAAATATTTCCAAGCATTCTCAGGAGTTTACTTGTATTCTTCAAGATTATTAATAACCTAAAGAGAGGAAATGTGACCAACTAGCACAAAAGCCTTACTTGTCTGATTTTAGAGCACAACAAATTTAGCTATTTCAACAAATTGAAGATACATTTACTGTGATTCAATTTACATGTCCAAAGTAATTTCTTATTCCTAGTTAATCGCAACAGTACATCGTTTATATTGCAAATCCATTTTGAAACTGTCTATTTAAATTTGATAGAATCCATATATTCCGGAAAATTCAGAAAACTGCTACCATGATATTCTGTTATAAATCAGTTTATTTTTTGTGGTGAATTTTATTTTATTTTTTCATACTTTTAATTTCAACTTTTTAATTGCTAATTAATCATTCATTTAAAACTAACATAACCCTGTTGGCACAATTGCCCTTGTAATTTATTACTTGTTTGTATATTTTTTTAAATCATCACAGCAAGTCCACTGGCACAGCTCAGAACATATATAACAGATTTACAATTAATAATAATCTTATCTGAGCAAAGCACAAATTAGGGTTTAGATTGGAAATTGGAAATAATATTGGGGGGATTTTTCACTCAAAGGGGGGAGTTTTCAGGGTGTCACATTAAAAAATCAACTAGGCCAATGTGATTGCAAAAAAGTGTTGTTTTCCTTTTTTGTTATTTTCACCCCAGATGTAGGGGTCACAAGTAGATCTATAAATTATGTTGATGGCCAGTTTATTTTGAAAAAAACCCAGTTTTTTTAAACTCCACTAGTCCTATGTGCCAGACTATGAGCTGTTTGTTCAGCCAACTTTGCCTGCATGGACCAGCAGTGTTTGTTAGCAGGTGGCTATATTGTCTAATCACCTGCCACCCAGCAAACACAGACGTTTAACAAAAATGCTGTCTTGATGTTGGGCCTCATAGAAAATGGGCCAAAATCAAGCTAGCATGTCAATGAGAGGAGATATGGTGGCACAATGATGATGTGCGAAAAAAATGTGCCAGCATTTACAATGGTGGGCCCACAATTAAACCAAAACCAGCTAAACGTTGAAACATCACATGGACAGCGTGAACAGACAGCTGGACACACTGAAGTGTGACGTCATAATCGAAACACCAGCACTGGCCGGACAGGGAACAAATGTACCCCCCCCCCCAATTGGTGTGATTATTACTGATGGGTTTCAAGTGATCCGACTTTTTCCGAACTAGTGGCTATTCAAGGGTTTATGTGATGAATCCCAAGTAAAAAATAAAACTAATGTAAAGAAGTATTTGTTGATGTGGAATTTAAGTCACTAGAATGTTGTTATAGTTACATTTACCTTCAGCTGTATTGGTGACTTGATCTCCAAGGCTAGGACTGGGATCACTCATCATGGAGAGGCCAATTTTATCCAAGAAACACTGAAAGTTGATACAACATCATGTATAAAATGATATTACAGTAGATATGGATATGTACTACTATAATAACCGAGAACACCAGCCTCAAAGGGTTCATCAGCTATGTGTGTACTCAGAAAAACAACATTTTGTGGACTTAATTTATGCCAGGAACCACTATGTTTTTGTTAATATCATTTAATTTTATAAATATGAAAAAATTGCCAAATAATTCAATATGTTTTAATGTACACAAATTAAACATAAAGGGTCAGGGGGTTAAATTATACATTGTATTTAAATGGAGTGTCTAGGCAAATACCCAATATTGCCCATCATTGCCCATTAAAACCTGTATTTATCCATATTGCCCATTAATGCTCACGTTGTGCATCACTCTTATCTCTATAACAGGGTTTCTGCAGGTTTTGGATAAGTACATTTAAGACCTTTTTAAGACTCTTTGAGACCCAACACATTTGCGATCCTTTGGTTCCATGAAATTCTGGGGTTCGATTTTGTTTCCAAAGCAATCTAATCTAATTCAACCGTTACAGTGCTGAAATATTCTGATTAGCCGTAAAAAGTACGTAGGGCAGAACTTACATAAATTATCTGCCGGGAAAGGCTGGTAGATGATGACTTAATTGTGCCAATCTTTTCCCAACTATAGCCATTTAAAACACATGTTGCAACAGAAAAGTTGGAAAAGACCTCCACTGACAAAAGTTCAGTTTTTAAGACATTTTATGGCTTTACCAATTTTACCAAACCAATATAAGACTTTTCAAGATTGCTCAGAAACACTGTATAAGAGTATACTTCTAATAAAAAAGATACTTAAGTATTAACCTCAGTATCAGCTTATTTATATTGACAATTTGGTGAACCCAGGTATGAAAATAACCAACGGGCATCGAATAAGGCATTATCGTACTCTGCACCATACCCAAGCCAGATTACAAACAGAAACCATAATTATCACTTGGTTGAGAAAACAAAGCGAATGAGTCTAAATTGTAGACCAAACAATCTATAATAGCAATAAACTCGAATGCACTGTAACTAACAGTTACATGTATCCAAGAATTTTTCTGCACCTTTCAGACAGGGTGGGATTGGTGTCATATCCTTTCCACTGCCGGGTAGATATACCACAGCTATGCCACAGTGTATCAAAACGGATGGAAAAATCGACCCTCTCACAAAACTATGATATAC
The DNA here is from genome assembly GCA_964017125.1 of Flabesymbios commensalis. Classification (NCBI taxonomy): domain Eukaryota; kingdom Metazoa; phylum Annelida; class Polychaeta; order Terebellida; family Flabelligeridae; genus Flabesymbios; species Flabesymbios commensalis. The sequence continues at coordinate 40,951,406 of OZ024910.1, read as the reverse complement.
CGCACTCATACCAGAGCGTTGTAGTCCGTATCCAAAAAGTGGCCTTCTCTCACGCATAGCGTAAAAATCCGTAATTTATCTCAAAATCTCTCTCATTCATGTATAGAGCAGCTACCGCTATTACGTATTTTTACGCTACGGCAGACATGCGAGGTGAGATATAACGATTTGTTACGTTATAGGTTTCCGTCTACACAGCGTTCATGGTTACTCTACATAATGCATCTGGACCGTCTGTGATGCTGGCCCACCATTGAAAAGGCATCGGGGCAACTTTTTGCATTTAAAGGGAAAGTAGAATGGTGTATGGCACCCAGTGTAGTTTTTTGTCATGAATCCACATGACTATGATTATTATAATTAGCAGGGAGTATCAATATCATAAACCTAATATTTGCTGATGAGACATCCAACTATAAAGGTTGAATTTACATAGCCGGGTATGTTAAACATATATCACAATATTTAAGGTGTGTAGGTCTAAAATTGTTAAGTCACTTAAGTTTAAAATAAAACTCGTGGTTGGATCAAGGTATCGCAAATATGTCCGCCTGGGAAAATATATCACTGCACATTATTATCGTCATCTATCCAATGTTCAAGTTTAAAGAGCATCATAATATAGGTTACAGTTGACAACAATGCCGACAAACTTACCAGAACAAATGGTTGACTGCTTTTTTGCTATCAAATTTTACAAGTGTGAGTTGCTTAGGCCTACCACATTGGGAAATGTAGTTCTTCTAATAAAGACAACGGCATAAAGACAAAAATACTAACATGTCTTATGATATGCCATAATTTACTCTTGTTGGAATGTACTAGAATAACAGAAAGGTCAACATGTCACGGCCGCGTAGATACACACGGAGATGACAGCACCCAGCACACACGATACTAGGCTCAATGCTAGATTAATACTGGTCCAGTATCAACGACGCTGACCCAGCATTAAACCAACATTGTGACAATGTATCGTGTGTGCTGTGAGTGGCTGGCATGTATCAACGCTGTAACATATTGTGCCGTGGTGATGGATACACATTAAGTGCTACGGGGCGGCTGGGGCATAGCTACGCTACAACGTATAAAATCGTAACCAGACGAAATGCCGTGGAACAGCCATAGTGTAATGTTCTGTTATTGACCCCCCTGTTCATTATCAAGATAATGTGTGTAGAATTAATTAAAAAATAAATGTTATGAAAACCAAATTGTCTTCACAAGACATAAAACTAAAAGTTGCAGGTGTAGAATCGGGTATATTTAATATCTATGTCATAACATTTAAAGCATGTAAAAGTGACGAAATAGCTTATTTCACATAATCTTATAACTATCCATTTATAATTGCTAATTAGTAAACATCATGATAGGTTAGAAGCATGCCGACAAGTTTACTTGGAAGAAAAGGGGAAATACTCTCTGTATATCAAAGCTTACAAGTGTGAGTTATTTACCACCTTAGCAAAAATAGTTTTAATAATGAATAAAATGGAATGAGGATGAAAACTACTGACAGGTCTGCGACATACGATGGTGTTTGTGAGAAGGCCGTTTTTTCACTACGATCCAGCACGCTGTGGCATGCCTACACTGTATGGTACTGTTTCTGAGAGGGCCGCAAAAACGATCCGGTTTAATACGCTATGGCAGTGGAAAGGATATACAGATATGTCATCAGAATGTGTTGATGATAGAAGATCAGCTGACAAAATACTGGATTATCCTTTATAAATACAGTGCATGATATTATTTACGTGGTGGAAATAACCAACTTACAAAGTCATCTACTTGGTTGTCAGCAGCATTATTTTCAGTGAAAATATCATCTGGAGATAAAGCAGCTTGGCTTAATGGAAAAGCTGTTCTGGCTGGTGAGTCTGCAATAAAACAAATTACATTTGAAATATTTCTACACACTCAGTACCATGCTTGCTGTAAGCATAAACATCTATAAACCAACTAAAATTTGCTACTTTTTCGATCGAACAACATTCAAACAATATAAAATAATGATCTTCCAACCAAATCAAATTGTCACTTGTAACTTTTTGAATCAAGAATGATTGCTCATTATTCGTTTTGCTAATTTCCATTTATGGGTATAGCTTATCATCATACATAGTTGTAAATACAATTTCTAGCTTCAAATGGCTAAACATATTACTATTTAATAACCATTACGCTGCTGAAGTGCTTGAAACTATTTTTCATTCTTTTGAAGCTGGAATTGGTAACGCAATTTCCAGTTTCAAATGACGAAAAATAATAATATTTATGCAAAAATATATGTCTTCAAAATGTAATTATTAGACTCACTAAGCATCTATCATAATTTCTATTAGAAAATTGAGTTGAATTTATTGGGTCTGTTATTTGCCTGAGACCACATATATACGGTCCCAGCAGCATAAGGGTTAAAATAAACATCTGCAAAAAATCAAATGATTTAGTCAACTTGCCATCTGTCACAAACTATATTGTTGATTACAGTGAAATTTTCTTTGGTTTGAAAATGGCTTGAAACAGTATTTAACCCTTGAAGCACTGAAATTCTTTTTGTAAATTCCATGGGGACCAAAATGTTTTTTTCATATTGCAATCATCATAAATGTCTTAGTCGGCTTTTTCTGATTTATTTGACCATCTATGTTATGGGTCTGAGGTCATTAGAAATATTTGTACTCTTACAGTGCGGAGATCGACTTTAGAAGTCAGTCAGAATCTGAAGTCTGTCGATCCCCGCACTGTAAGGGTTGAATATACAGTCCAAGCAGTACAAGGATTGACCTTTATCCTACTGATCACGCCTATTGTCGTTATTACCATGTTTTATTAGTCGATCAAATGACTGATATTGTAAACGAAATGTGTGTTTAAAAGGATCAGGATTTGCAAATGTCTGGTCTAAAATCTGTTATTTATTTTTATTTTCACCCATTTGAATTTGTGGGTCGCGGTAGCAAGACGGAACTTAAGATGGGTGAAAATTTAAGTAAACCAGAAAAAGGTGTTCGGAATTGAACACGAAAGCAGCCCTCCGTTATCGCCAGTTGGCCATTTTAAATTTATTATAGATCAGCAAACTTTCTCAAGGTTTATTTTATATACTGCTTCAGCTATTATGCAAGATTCCACATTTAATGGGAAAAAACAATTAGAAATGATCACCAGTCGGCCTTTTTAGATTTTATTTTGCTTGCTCCCAAAAGTTAATCAGGAATTGGCTGACATTGCTGTGCATATTTGCCAAATGAATAAAAAGATCTGCTAGAATTTTTTTCCCGAAACGCGCTAACGAGTATTTCTTTGTTAGTGGCCCTAGTGATTTAAGGTTTAATTATATGGGAATCAAAATGTCACCAAAAATTATGCAGTGGTATGTGATAGCTATATGAAGTATGAGGAAGCAGAGGTTGATAAATCAGCTATCATGCAAAATTTCCAAGATAATGAGAAAAAACAATTAAAAGGCAGACTGGCGGCCATTTTTAATTTTATTAAAACAAAATTTTTCATGGGTTATCATTGTGTGAGACCTTACATTTTGTTTTATTTACATAAATATCACAAAATTACGCAAATTCAAAATGGCCGCTAAACAGTCATTTTCAAATTGTTTGCTCCCAAAAGTAAATCAGGTCATTTGCTAACCTAGCTGAGCATATTAGCCAAATCAAAAAAAAATCTGATAGAAATTTCCCCCTGAAAAGTGCTAACAAGCATTTCTTCGTTAGTGGCCATAGTAATTAAAGGGTTGATGATATGGGGAGCAAAATGTCACCAAAACAATTCCCCAGTGGTATGTGAAGGCTATGTGAAGCAGACGTAGATAGATAAATTAGTAGCTGTATTGAAAACAAATTGCAACGGTGGCAGCGGACCGTGTGGAAAACAGCAAGCGGCCCTCGCCGAGGGTTGCTTAGCTTAGCAGGATAAGGGTTAAGCCATAATCCTGTCAATGTCTCATGTTTCTGGGTGATTGTTGTTTTACTAACAGAGTACGCCGGTATCTATCTGGTAAGCTGAAACCAAACTCCCAACAGTGTCCACTATGTTGCTCCATTGCTTCAGTCCTTGCAAACTCCTGAAAAAAGATGCCAAATTTGACAAAACACATTCTTTGGCGAGAGTAAAACTAAAGGATTTAAATTTTGATCACATATAATGTGACATGGTGTGCAAATATTTACGCAGTGCATGTGACAAAAAAATGTTAAGTAAAATGAGCAAAACCCAGAGTTTAGAACGAGACATGACAAAATTTGACATAAGGTTTGGGGACTGAAACAGCCCTGCCTTGCTCAAATTTTCAAAACCACAAGAATGCTCTTTAAGACATTCTAAACCTATATTTTGATCAATTTATTATGGAAAATAAGAGCTTGCTGATGGTGAACAGATATTGCCACATGAGTTGCCATTTAACATAATTTGCATCCAAAATTTTCTATAAAATTAGATAACACCAGACACCAAATGTTCTGAAATCCCTCTGAATCCTAAAACTATGGTCAAATCCAAAATAATTCAGAAAATAAGACCCGTTACAAACACTAAATACTCTAAACAAACAGCAGTGATGCAAATACATAGACATAACTGAGCTATTATAAAATGAGCTAGATGATTAAATAAACCTCTGTTTGAATTATACTGTGTTCCTTCAAACATGAAAAAAGCAACAGCTCAGCATAATAACCTCGAATAGCTTTTACATGTAAGTACCCATCAAAAAGGATATACATTTATACCTTTTCGTTAATGGTTCCTTGCACAAAGGACATGGAACTGTTCTTTTCTTCCCAATTGCTTCTAACAAACAAAATCTAAAACATAGATAAGTATTATTAATCTCATTTAATGATGACTTAACCCTTTCACTGCTAATCACAAATTTAATCATTTTAGTCCATTTTTTAGCAGAATAAATCAGTCATTGGGAATAAAATGTCTGTTCAAACAATAAAATTTGCAAATGTTTGGCCCTAAATCAAACAAATAAAATGATTATTTTTCACCCACTTAAAAGTTGTGGGTTGTTGTAGCCAGACACAACTTAAAGCGGGGGAAAATTCAAATAAGAATTTTTGCTGATGAAAATTAATGAAAATATTATATATCTTAACCTTTAGAACACTGATGTCGACTGCACTAGACATTCTGTGTTTTTATTAGGACCTGTAGAACACCTGATAACGTGATGTTGACAGTAAAATAAGCATTCCATCTTGAAACTCTTATACATATCGGGACATAAATTTCACAAATAACATGAATTTTCAGTCACTTGAACATGTTGAACAGTGCTTGATTCTACTGCAAATTTACTGCAGGGCTCTCTATTAGCTGCATGACTGTGCCCTTGTGGCTTGCTGGATTTTTGTCCACAGAATGTCCCATAAATAATGCCCCTTATTTCGGGCACTCAAATGAAATGATGGGCTCTGTAGATTTTCTAGGCGAGTGCCCTGCTGGCTCTCACCTCAAATCTTCCAAAATCGAGCACTGTTGAAAGTTGTGTATCGTGGTAGCGAGACACAACTTCAAGAGACTGAACATTTAAATTGGATAGCTCAGTGATCTAAGGGTTAAGTGAGACAAGAATGTACATTCACAACCTAATTTAAAATAACCTTCAATATCTAATATATAATAGAAAGTAGACACACAATTCTTCATAACTTTTTCATAAATTGATTGCAAAAACTAGTGCATCTAAATATGTTCAAACAATATTGCATAATTATCACCTGCAAAATCTGTGACCACATTTTGTTGATACTGGATTTCTCATCAAATCTAGACTGAAAAAAAACAGCAAAATATCTGCATATTAATGGATTTTAAGAGCATATCGTCGCCTCGGAGCTAAAGGATCCTATCTGACACTCGTCAGAGTGGCAGATAGGATCCTTTAGCTCCGAGGCTATATAATCTCTATAATCTGGTGTGTGAGCCTCTCCTTTTCACACATTGGAGAGCTTGATGTCATATAATGCACACAGGTTATACATGGGCCATTCTCTGTCAGATCAATCAATATCAACCCTACCCTAACACTGCTACATAAAATTTGCAGTGTGGTTGCCCACTGAGTAATTTCTGGCACATAGTTTTTTCCTACAAGCCTCTGCTCAACAACAGTCATTATATTTCAATATCAGTCACCTAGCAATACAAAAAAAAAAAAAAAAAAAATTAAAACATTTTTTTTTAAATTACTGGGCGACAAGAGTAGTGGGCGACCAGAGTCACTGACAGCAGGCTAAGCTGGTTGTACAGATCTATACTAGTCGCCTGTAGCATTGTAAGGGTTAAGATCCAAACCAAACACCAGGTAGCAGAATTCCAGTGTTTCACATGGCAATTTCTAAAATGAAATCCCTGAACGAACCATCCCAACCCCCCCCCCCCTCTCCAGTGATTTGCACCAAAACTTGTCAGCTGTACAAATGTTCCATTAATGTAAATATTGGGTTAAATAGTCTTAGAATTCACATCGAAAGGTCTCATATTTTTTCATTTTCCTGGCATTGTGATGGCAGGCGAAACGGCAGTGGTTGCATCACAGGTGTGGACCCCTCCCCCACTCAAAAACACCTGGAACATTTATTTAAAGAAACTACATATCTATAAGTACTTTCACTGAAAGGGTGTCTGTGATGATAACCCAAGGTATACAGGCTGGGTATGTAAAGAAAATTGCAAAATGGCATGCCTATTCTGTTTACAGATGCATCCAGATACAGATATGGCAGGAAAAATTGTGTTCGATTGATCAGCGCCTCCCATTTAATCCTTATCATTCATCTATATTTTGCTGATCAATTTAAAATTTGATTAGCAAAGGCCACAATTGCAAAGCTTTTTGGCATGTGATACTGAACAAAATATTCCCTGTATGGAGAAAACTTGAAAAGAATCAGAAGAACAATTTTCTTTTCCATTACATACGGGTAACCCCCATTACATACTGGAGCATTACAGACATGATTTTTATTAAACCAACAGTGGGGCTATGCCACCTGATTTATGGGATAGCACATTTTTTCAGAGTGACATAGCTGCATGTGGTATGGGGGGTGATGCATATGTCGGTGAATGTAGACCTTGAATCGGCCACTAGACTTGCACTACACTACACTAGTTGAATACATTTAAAAGAAAAAAATACATAATAACTATATTTATCTGAAAAAAACTTGCTGTTTAAAGATATTTAAGAAAATATTTTATCTTCAACTCACCATATTGGGCATTCAAATATTTTATGAAGTTGTGAAATCTTCTCCTCAACCAGGACTTTCACTTGATCACTGGCCATTATCAGCTGAAATAAACACACATTTAGAAAAATGTTATTACTTGTGCACGACTGAATTTTTTAAATTATCAAACGGGCAAGCAGGGGAAATTTGTTTAGTATTGCATAGCGAAATGCTATGCAATATTTTCCATCTGCTAATCAAATTTGTAATTGATTAACAACATATTTATACATCAATAATAAGAATGTCAGGACAAGTTACAAATAGGAAGAAATAATTCCTAATCAGTAATTTTCAAACAATTTTTTCCCTAGCATGGCTATTACCAGAAGATGGGATTTGCAATCGAAACATAAATACTATACCTGACACAGTAAATGAGATCCATGGCATACAAGGCTCTAGAGCGTCCTCGTCTGGAATATTGTAACAACACCAACAAACAGGGTAGGCAGAAATTTTTTTGTGTGAAATGTGTTGTGGGGATTACGGTAATGGTAGGGCAAATTTTTTTTAATTCAAAAAAATGACAATTGCCCCCTGTTTACACAAAAATACACTCTCGTAAACAAAGTGTGGCGGGGTGTCATAAAAAATGCTTTTCTTTTTTAGAAATTGTCATATAAAAATTTGGGCCTTTGTTCAGATAGGGTATTGGCCTACTAGTAGTGTACATTTTATAATGATACAGATCTGACAATTTTCCAATATCCTCTACTAACTTTAAAAGGACATATTGCAGACACAAAAAAATATATTACTAAGCCCATGGTGTTATGGTTGTAACGACTAGTAGCGTTCTTTGTCTTGTTCTGTTATATGAAATCGTAAATCACACCACCAGCCCTCTATAATACTGTCACGGTCAAGGGACTGGGGTCTGGCTTAAATCTTGTCAGGATGCCGCATTTACCCTCAGCACCTGACCGCGCACATTGTAAGGTTTGAACTAGCCCCGCTCTCCCTCAGTTGAACTGGACTACTCTAATCAAACAACAAATCTCAAATACGGACGGAAACAGGGATACAAAAGTTGGACAGGCGGAGATTACGGACAAAAGATTAATGCAACAATTAAATAAAGAAGAGATAGATAGAAATAATACATTCATTTATTTACATAACACTAGGCTGGGCCTAAACATGCCTGTCAGAATTTACACTCACAACCGACAAAACTATTCAGACCAGAGGTCTGGTGATAATAATTATGGACATAGACTACCAAAATATAATAAAAAAGAATTAAAAGAAAGAAAACACAATAGAAATTACTGACTAACCCTGGGCCTAGCTCTCCCTCGCAGGTTATCCCCGACAATACAGCTCTGAGTTTGACACTAACCTTCTTAATCAGACCGTGCACCTATATGCTACCTCATCCACTTTTCAACACCTCTGGTCCACTGTCCGACTAGCACTTATCATCTAGTCCACACACAGTGACCAGTTACTTAGCACACATACTCACTGTCCGACTAGCACCTTCCTGCCCCATATCGTCAGGTCTCAAGCTGGCCTAGTCCACCCACAGCGGTGACTTAAACTATTAAATAATAAACATAAAAACTATAGGCTCAATATGCCTTTCTCTGTCTTCACGTGGTAGCACGGCCTGATCCAGAAGTGTAGCGTCACTGCTCCATCACTGTGTGTGTCCGTAGGATTCCTGAGAGGGAAGAGAGGGACCCTGCTTCCCAGCTACTTTATCAACTTCCCTGGGGGGGTTATTATATCACTACGCAGAGTAGTAAATATCATTTAGTAATGATCCCATTCGGCTCCAAAATTTAGTATTAAACTAATTACATCATATTTAAAGATACTTCAAATGTAAAAAATAACTGGACACATGTTTAATTAAAATTATAAGACTGACGCCACGTGAGAAAATAGTACAGTGGACTGACATCCAGGAGAGGAGTGTGAGTCCACTGATCCAGGTACCAAATTCGGACCACAGTAAAACAATTTTGTCCTCAAGTAAATGATAATCCTTGGCTCATCAGGCCAAAACTGATATTTGCACTTGATGAGGCAAGGATCAGCAATTAAAATATAGAAATAATAAGGTTGAGTTAGTCCACTGAACTCAGATCCTGGTAGGAAGAAATACAATGACAAAATAGAGGCTGGTACAGCATTTTCTTCACAATACCAGGGCCATGAAACAAGTGATATATCTCATCAACATGCATTCTTTTCGTTCCTTTGCTATACAAATTCAGACAAACAAAGTTTTTTTCCCAGCAACAGTGTCAGTTGAACGCACTGCCTGATTATATAGTTTTATCACAAGTCCTTAATATCTGTAGCCTACCATTACTATCTCTGTAAACTATACACTATTGTAATCTGCACTTATATTCTTAGTCTCATTTTATTTTGTATTATTTCATTCACTAGACTGGAAATCAAATTATTGGGGTTAGTTCAGTTGTACCAGCACTTTATAATAATTGTTAACTTATCAGTCACTTAATAAGTCAGTCTTAGTAGTCCATGGGCCAGATAGGTTTACCGTGCACCCCTCCCCCCCCCCCCCCCAGCACAGTCTGAGACAAAGTTTTTATTGTTCATTGGACCTCCCCGGATATCAAAAGACGATGCCATCAAAAAAAAGTTGGGATGGACTACCTGTTTTGGGCCATTTTCAAAATGGCCGCCATCAAAATCTGGAAATCACCTTTTGTGCCATAACTTGAGTTCTAAGGCAGTTAGAGTGACAAAATTGGTGTCTATGTATATGTTTTTGGGGGCGAGGAATTCAATTATGCCAATAAAAAATGTTTCTGTCTTGTGGAAAATTAATAAACAGCTATTCAAACGTATTTTTAGTGCATTTTCGGTCATTTGTTTGTGTTAGTCCATGGGCCAGAAAGGGTTACTGTGCACCCTCCACCCATGAAAGTCTGAGACCAAGTTTGTTTTGCTCATTAGACCTCCCCCAATATTAAAAGTCGATGCCATCAAATAAAAGTCGGATGGACTACCTATTCGCCATTGAAATTTGGAAATCACGTTTTGTGCCATAACTTGAGTTCTAAGGCAGTTAGAGTCACAAAATTGGTGCCTATACATATGTTTATGGGGGCGAGGAATTCAATTATGGCAATAAAAAATATTTCTGTCTTGTAAATAATTTATAAACAGTTAGATAAACGTATTTTTCATGTATTTTTGGTCATTTTTGTGTATTTTAGTGCGAACTCAGGAAAAAACTAACCTTAAAATAAAACTTGTAACTAGTGTTATTTTATTCCGTGAGAAATGAGCATAACAGTGTTGAAAATTGTAAATAAAAATGAAACTTTGCTTAAGACTAGCATGATAAATGAAAAAAAACTTAGTGTAGAAAATATTAAAATAACAAAGTGGTGACTGTTCCATGAACCTACTAGAAGTACATGTAATCTTCATCCATATTATATCTGACCAGCAGCTGAGTAGAATATTTTCTTCCAATACTTTCACACAAGATCATATCGCAACTTTAAAATTTAAAACGGTAGATACACCCTTTCAATTCCAAGGGGAAGATTTTGTTATTGACAGTCATTCTTATGTATTGCACACTCATTTCACCAGTTTATCTAACACCCATTTAAAAACAGAGTTTCTAACATAATAGTTGCCATGTCATCAAAATCTTATAGTGGTGACAGCAGAAATGGTGGTAAAGCGGTGGTAAAGTCCTTGTTCCACCAGAATATGAAATGAGTTTGCACTACCATAGAACATAAAATAAACATATAGTAAGCTACTGATTAGCTAAACCTAATCCTCATCACTGTCACTTTCAGCTACTGCACTGTCATCAGACAACACTTCTTCCTCTGATGAACCTGCTACATCGTCATCACTTTCTAATGTATCATCTTCCTCTGCTATGTCTATTGGGATAATTGGACCTTGACACAAGATGGGCACAAGTTTCCCATTGTTTAGAGTAGATACGTGACTATTAATTGCCAGAGGAATATTTGGCTTAGGAATATGGGCTAATTTCCAAATTCCAGTCTGATTTACTCGTCCAATATGCTGAGACAATGTCTTTCTACATGGTGTAAATTGGCTGAGGTCAATATTGCGCTCGAGATTAATGCACTTCTACTTAAAAATAGTGTAGCGAAGATCATGTACACTCTTATGACGATTTTTTCCATAGATGGCACATGTAAACTCTTCTAGGTCGATCACCATGTCATCAGAGATATGCCAAACATCAAGTTAATTTACATCTTGAAATCTCACTGTCTTCTGACTCAGTTTTATTGGTTTAATTTTCCCCACGCGTGAATGCGCAAAGAGACAGAAATGCAGTGCAGAGCTTCCATCATTGTTGGCTATGTGAATTACAATCAGAAGCCTTCTTGTGTTGTCTGAGCCAGTATCAAACGAAATAGTGATGTCTAACTTGAAAGCATGGTGCAGCAATATGAAAAACACATCACTGTCAGAACTGCGAATGCGAACTGTATCATAGCTTTGCTCTTGTGCATAGAGACAGTATCAGTTTCTTTTTGATTTGAGAACAATGATGTAATCTCAGTTCTATTAACTGTTGTTCCATCTTCAGACGCAAGAAGGTAGCAGTTACCATGAGGGACAGTTATTAATTTTTTCTATGCAAGTTTTGGAGCAAATTTATGAGAGCACCGAACATCATTCATAACATCAACTAACTGTGATTTGTTCTCACTGTTCATCAGAAATGTAGTCCATCCCAACTTTTTTTTGATGGCATCGACTTTTGATATCAGGGGAGGTCCAAGGAGCAAAAAAAACTTGGTCTCAGACTGTCCTGGGGGGGGGGGGCACGGTAACCCTATTTGGCCCATGGACTATAGTCAGTAGGCCCCTATCCAATTAACCGTCCACATTTACACTCGTATTTAATATCTCTAAATCATACAATTTTACAATTGGTATTTTCTTCTGTGACTTAATATCAGATAGACAGATATACAGGGTAAGCCTATGTTACTGAATGGAGTACCGTAAAGCATGTGGTCCATTTCACATAGATTGACCTTATAAATTTTGTATGGATCATAAGCTGTTCATAATAACCATTACTTCAATAAGTCAGTCTTAGTCAGAATCAGTGACGCGAAACAACACACCAGCTTTAACAGTGTTTAACAGTGTTTAGCATATCTAGGGATTTTAAAATCTGGAAAGTCTTCGTAATTATGAGAGATACATGTAGGGGCTAATGATTCGAAGGCAAATATCATAGGCACCGCTGTCTGGCTGGATAATTCACGGCGGGCCAGCTTTTTCATTCAAGAAACATGTCTCGAATATTTGTAGATCAGCTTTCTACCATATTCGCGATCTTAGAAGCATTAAAATTCCTCTGAATAAAGCTACTGCAATTTCTCTATCCGATGCTCTGGTGAGCAATTGCCTTGACTACTGTAATTCTTTGCTCTTCGGTTGTTCCGAAAAAAATATAAAACAAATTTGCAGCGTGTACAGAATTGCCTTGCCCGAGTAGTGACCATGTCAAGTATGCTTTCAGAGTCTAGGCCCCTGCTCAAATCACAGCATTGGTTGCCTATTAAATCGCTTATCAAATTTAAACTGAATCTTCTGACATATATTTTTGGGTACTCCCTCAAATCTCAGTGATTTATTGCATTTTTAGAATAGCCAGCAACACTGAGATCCAGAAGAAATTACGGCCATTCTTCATTTGTGGTTGCTGGACCGCGCTTGTGGAATTAATTGCCACTTGAAATTCGTGAGGCAAAATCAGTCACTATCATTCCAAAATATCAGCTACAGGAGTGTCAGAGAATGTATATTTCTATGCTCTAAATTGCATTGTCATGAAAATAAAATATGTATAGGCCGGTAGTATATATTTATATCTCATCCATCATTGGAATTTATATTATATGTTCGATTCCCATCATATATTTTGCTGATTTTACACACATTCTAAAGTAGGCCCACTGCACATAATGAAAAATGCTTGACAAAAAATCATTTTTACAGGACTACAATGTTAATATTATGTATACGGTATACAAGAGTAGATGTGAATTTATTATTTATTCTTGGTCTTTTAATAGGCCCCAGTTAGCCAGGAATTTTCACGAAGTCTTCTGCTTTAAATAGGCCTAACAAAAGCGTCACGGAGTTGTAAAATATCAACTTTTAAAGATTCTTACTCTGCCGTGAAATCTACAGCAGCCCTAATCCATCATTATCACATGTAGACGTAATGCACTTTTACTACACCCTCTTACGTAATACAAATTACGGAAATCACAATACTAACAGTAGATCGACCCAAGGATAAAGACCCATGAAGGCTTTCTCAACGCACACGATCTTTGCTGCAATGTTACTGTAATGTTATCAGGCAAACTTCGAGTCAGGTGTTAGTTGGCTTTATCAAATGTAATGAAATGAAATGAATGGGGTTTTACGCCACATCTGTTCACATATAGGCTAAACTGGGCCAGAAGAACCTCCTCAGGATGGTGATATGAACGAGGTGACACTGCCCTCCAGACACATGATTCGAAATTGAGCCCTGTTGGTCTGTGGCTAAGCACGTTATCTCTCGGTCATGTAGGCTGCCCACAATATTCAATCTTTACGATTGAGCAGGGAGGGAACATTTTGTTCTTTGAAACTTGAATGCCAAAGCAGGAGACTAATCTGCGATCTCTGACTTTCCAAGCAGGCACCAGGGCCCCCGCCCTTTGGTATTCAGTGTGCGACACTAACGCTTGACCGCTCGACCCAGTCCAGTAATCATGGCACCGGGCGAGTACACAGTCTCAGGCACTGGACCTGCTGGTCGAGTATATATTCAAGGCCTTATCTGCTTATCAAACGTTACTAGGCCTATACTAATAATGTCAGCATGTCTGACCATTGCATGGATAGTCTGCAGTAGCGGTATTAAGACAACCCGGCGCCGTCATTAAGCCACGCGACATTGGTTAGAGCTTACTGCACATGCCAGCCTCCATCCACTCTCACGCCGCCACTGTGAACGCGCTGGCAGCAGTTGTAACTGGTGTGGTAATACAGGCTGACACCCTGTGCAGCCACGGCTCGCTTTATTGGCTTAGACGACGCAGTTATCATCACATATCATCTTTGAATGTTTTCATTTGGGTAAGACAATCTCCTAATATGGTAAATTTGTTTTTAGACACATCAGAATAATAGAAATGCGTCGGCGGCATACTGTGTGAATGCTTTAAAAAGACGTAGGCCTAACTGATTAAATTTACGTCTAATTTCACACAGTGTGTAGGCCTCAGAATGTCTGCCTAGAAGCAGACCGTCCCGATGACGTCATCTACTCTTGCCGACCTTAGCCCGCCATTGATTAAATGATGGTATAACTATATCATCCCTGCAGGGACATTGTGTATACATGTGCACTAAGGGTTGAGCACGTGTCAAGTCGTATGTCCCTCGGCGCTACTATAGTAGAAACAGATCCATACCTCACATATTTGGATGACCAGTGGACGCCAACTGCTAACAGTCTAAGACATGTGCTAGCGCGAAAAACAGATGCTTCAAATCTTACTTAGCATTAAGCCTATAAATTGGTGTCGCATTATCGCCAGGAATTTAACAGAGGCGCTTGTAAATCAATGATCACTAGTGCAATGATTATGAACAGTTATTACTTTTGTTGTAAGCAAAACTGACATGGTGTCGTCATTCTGACACAACTCAACGATTAATTACCCAACACACACAGATGTTATTCAATGCTGGTCCACCTGTACGACGCTGGGCCAGTGTTGAAACAAGATGTACAACAACTAGGCTACATTTAACAGTAGCATACCGCGTTTACACCCACGCTCACAACACGCTGACCGTGGCTCAACCATGTTGACACAGCTACATGAAGCAGGCTGGTGTCTGGTAGATTTTTTCAAGCCAGCAGATATTCTGGTAATACAGGGTGCAACAAAATTGAGTGCGTTTATTAGGGATAATACGGTATATACTCAGACGGAACGCTTAAGCCATCTAGAGCCAAGTTGTGAAATAACAAGTGATTATTATGGTATTATGCTATATGTTTGCCTTTGTTATTTTTAACTTTTTTTTATAAAAATCACAATGATTGCGGGTTGTACATCACTTGTACATAATTTGTTTTTTTTAAGTTCACACCGTATCAGATTCGAGCTTACCTGGTCTAGAGACAAGTCACCAGGTCTAGTGATAAACTAAGGTTACTAGACCTGCTGGTCTGGTGATACAAAATGTTAATGTCACACCCTGGTATTGTTGTTACATATATACAAACACGTTACCAGATTACTGATATCAAGATGATGTGCTATACATGTATTCTTGCTGGTATCGATAAGCTGATTAGCAAAACGGTTCCAATTATTGATTTTTATGACCTTGATGATGTACTATATTGGTTTAAATATAATTTTTATTTTATTTTTCATATGTGTCGTTAAAACTCACTTATGTAGCATAGAAGCAATTGACAACGTGGGAATATATAATGATGTAGTCATTCGTGCATATAATACAGATGTTTTAGTTATTAGGGGATGGCAATTTTATATCAGCAAGTGACGAGACAGACAGTTCAAGTGACGATAATTTATTATTTGACTAATTTAAAACATCAAAATATGATTTTTATGTATAGCTGACATATTGGATACTTTATGCTTAGGCACAAGATAATGTCCAAAGAACATTAATTTAAGCTTATAAGATACCCATGTTATGTTTCGGGATGAGATAAAACCGAATGATATGTGTTTATTTCTGACTAAATGTTTCACATCAATAAAACACTTTCTTAAGCTCATTAAGTACATGATTTAACACTTAAGAACGAAGTTCTTTGTGCGTGTACTCGGTATGCTAATTAAACCCTAATTAAGGGGCTTTATAATTAATTGGTAGATGCTGAGGCACCTAAAATTGCCTTCTTGCCTTTAAATTATTTAATCAGCGGTTTAAAGGCTAATATATTAGTCATCATCAACAAATTTTCTACAATATTTGCTGTACAAAATAAATTTGTAGGCCTATTATTATTTGTCATATATTTGTACATTTTTTGTTATTTTTTTGCTGTTCATTTTGATGGCACATAGTCTAAGTCTATATAGACATCTACACCAGGTTCAGGGTGGAGGTTAACCTTTGAAAATACATTGATTGATCGGATATAACAGGTGTGGCGAAGTTTTGGCAAGGTTACTTAGCCCCCTGTGGCAAGGTTACCAAGATGTGGCGAGGCAGCTCAGCCTTCTGTGGCGAGGTTATCAAATCTGTGGCGAGTTCACCTGTGGGGAGGTTAACTTGTGGTGAGGTTACATGCTACCATAACAGGAATAGGCCTACCCCCAACAATGTTGCGAGATATTGGCAATGGTACTAAATCTGACATTCCACCGATTCCATCCGAATTTTCCCTCCGATCGAAATTGCCCACCTCTCCCCTAGTCTATAGTAAAAGTCACTTTAAATCTGTCACTTTCGCGTTGCATGTTTTTCGCTCATTGCTCAAGCAATTTCCATCCGATTGTCATGAAATGACAATCGGATGGAAATTGTTAGTTTCTAGTCTTACGGCACCTGCCCTGCCAATTGCAAAAAAAAAATATTATTTATTTTAAAAGTTAGACCATTTGACATGTAGTTTTTGCGAATTATGAAACTCCTCTATAAACCCATTTAACACTATCAGCTTCAATCACGAAATTCCACTAACGTCAAATGGTCTAACTTTTTAAAACTTATTTAAATTTTACAAATGTTTTAGGCTAGGCGCCGGAATACTTGCAAAGAGTGCTTGCAAAATTTTATGGAAATTGATTAAGAATTGACTGAGAAATCAGCAAAAAACACCCAACGCTGGTGGAAGTTGACTGCAACTTTATAACTATAGCCTTTGACTTTGACTTTGAGTGAATACTCCAGCAGCCCTCCATTGTGGAGTATCAGGCTGGAGGGGGGGAAAGAGGCTGGCAGATCTAGTCGATCAGCTGACTCTTGAATGCTGCCACAGTTTTCGATTCTATGGCAGCTGCCGGAAGAGAATTCCAATCAGGGATAGTTCGATGCCAAAAAGAATTTTGTCCCAGTGTGGTGTTAGCTCTGATGTGTTTATAAGCCTGATTGTGCCCACCACGTGTTCTTCTATCTGCTGGGATTAAACGGTCATTGATAGGAATTTCAACTAACTCATTTAAAATTTTGAACATACATAAAAGCCTAGAATTTTTTCGTCTTGTTTTCAAGTCAGTCCAGCCCAAGTTCTGAATGAGAGATGTCACACTGGTTGTTTGTCTATGATTTTGGGTGACAAATCTTGCTGCTGCTCTTTGAATTTTTCTAATTTATCAATGTCTTTCTGTCTAAAGGGGTCCCAAACTGCTGAAGAATATTTTAAGGATGATCTGACCAGGGAGAAATAGGCAGTCTCCCTTAATTTAGGGGGACATGCCTTCAGGTTCCTCCGAAGGAAGCCCAGGGTGGAATTCGCTTTACTCGTAATTTTGTTAATGTGGGCCTCCCATTCCAGAGTCTCGCTAAGGCAAACACCAAGGTATGGTGTTGATGAAACATTTTCTAATGTTTCACCTTTCAGGGTGTACTGGAATTCCAGGTTTTTTTATTTCGGCCTGGACACCCTCAGGACCGAGCATTTCGAGGGGTTGAAGCACATCCCCCATCGATCTGCCCAGTCCTGTAACGCAGATAGGTCTCTCTGCAGTTTCTCCTGATCTGCCCGACATTTTATCGGGCGATACAGGAGACAGTCATCTGCAAAGAGACGAACCTGCGACGAGACCGTGGAAGGGAGGTCATTAATGTAGGTCAAGAAAAGTAGGGGTCCGAGAACAGTACCCTGGGGCACACCGGACTTCACACGGGCTGATTCTGAAGAGCTGCCATCAACTACTACTTTTTGGGTTTTATTGGTCAAGAAATTTTGAATCCAATTAAGAGTTGTTCCCCGAATTCCATAGTGGTCAAATTTGTGTAAGAGGCGTTGGTGGGGGACAACGTCAAAGGCCTTACTAAAATCTAAGACAACAACATCTGTTTGTGTCTTGCCTTCAAAATTTTGAATAAATTCATCAGTTGTAATCAAAAGCTGGCTTTCGCATGAGTATTTTGAGCGAAAGCCATGTTGTACAGGTGTTAAAATTTTGTTTTCCGAAAAATGGGACATAATTTGTTTACAAATGATGTGTTCGAGTAATTTGGCACAAACACATGTGAGGGATATAGGCCTGTAGTTTGCCGGAGAGTGCAGATCCCCTTTTTTGAAGACTGGGGCAACATTAGCCTCTACCCAGTCATCTGGTAATTTGCCCGTCTGTAGAGATTGATCAAAAATAATTTTAAGAAAGGGAGATATTTCGTTGGCAGCATTCTTCAGAATCAGACTCGTGAGCTCGTCTGGTCCGGGTGCCTTCCCGCCGTTTAAACCCTCGAGTAATTTAGTTATACCTTGAACAGTAATTTCAAATTTAGGCATTTCAGTATTCGGTGGTCCGGGTAGTTTAGGTATATTTGTGGTGTCTTCCGAGGTAAAAACTGAGCAAAATTGGTTGTTTAATATTTCGGCTTCACGTCTGCTATCTGAATGCAGCTGGCCGTTTTCCTTCAAAGGAGAGACACCATTTCCATCCTGACGTTTTGATTTGATATAACGCCAGAGTGGTTTTGAATTTTTTTGTTCTAAAGATTCAGAAAGTTTGTTTTTCAAAAAAGACCACCTGGCAGACCTGATGGCACGCTGGGTCTGCCGTTTACATAATAGATGCGAGAAGTGATTTGGATAGCCAAGGTAGATTTTCCTGAGGGGAAGTCATTTTGGTTGGTATAAATTTGTCCAGGCATTTATTTAGGATGGGTTTTAGTTTCAACCAATTTTCATTGACAGAACGGCTAGGACTTTTTTTTGAAAAGGAGGTCCAGCAGCTCCTAATTTGTTGCCTGATAGCTTCCCAATTAGCATTTTTGAACTGACGCACTGGGCAGGGTTTTGTACGGCAGTAGGGCGGGTCAATATCTAGTTCGGTCACCACAGCACAGTGATCCGAGATTCCAGCTACACTATGAGAAGATTTAATTAAACCAGGTTTATTTGTGATCAGGAGGTTCAAAATATTTTCTTCTCTAGCAGGTTCTTCGTGAATTTGGGCCAAGGCATGTGTATCTAGGCTTGACAGAAGCAGCTCGCATTGGGATTTGTTTGCCGCTTTAGGATTTACTACCCCATTGTCCCAGTCAATTCCAGGTAGGTTGAAATCACCTCCCAGGACAATGGTCTGATTTGAATTTTTTGGCATCAGGTCTAAAGCAGCGTTCGACACTGACGGTGGTCCGAGACCCCCAGAAATCATGTCGGACCACCAGAACATTCAAACCCAGTGGTCCGGACCACCGAAATTTTCAGCTCTAAACAAAATTGTAACATGGCCAAAAAATCGAAGCAATCGTCGCCACTCGCGTCCGAAAGTACAAGAAACACTGTACCGCTCTCGCCCTTTTCACGGAACAAAACAAGTGTTCATGCTGGGCATGAACTATTGAGGTCGAGATTGACCATCCTCTCTCGCCCTTTTTACGGAACTAAAGATATGTGTTCATAATCATGCAGGATATGAATTATTGAGGCCGAGATCGACCATCAACCCAGCTGACGTAGTTAGCAAACGCCACCCTCCACAATTAGCCCCAGTGTTTCAGCCACAAATTGACCGCATACAAAATCGTGGGACATTTCTTTGGACTATCATATCGGAAAAAATCGGGGAGTAATCAGGGCAAAAATAGTTTTTTTAGAATCAGTAACAGTTCAGTTCCATGCCCGCATGCTCAGCTCAGAGGTCGCAGTCATTATTATTAAAAAGTTATGGACATTTTTCGGATAAAGCAAATACATCCATCGACGGCCTAGGAGAGGATGACACGGCAACCTCCACAATGTGTTACGCATAGCCATAGATCGCCGGTCACAGCCCATGCAGCCCGGCTGACCAGCTGCCTATTGAAAAAACACGCGAGGCACTTGTTTGATGTTTGCCTGCCCTCATCTGACTGTCTAGTCAGACTAGTGGTGTACAATCAATTTGTGACGCCGAAAAAGTGTCTGCCCGCCACTCTTAATAGGTTCTTAAGGTCAAGTTAGGAAAAGATAAACAATTGAAAATTCAAATCAAGCTGGTATGAACAGTATAAACGGCGACCATTTTGTTTGAATTTCTGGAGTCAATAACAACATCCAGCTCACCCTCTGGAAACAAAGTGTCAGACTAGTGCCCCATCTACCATCAACCTTTGCTTGTTTATTGTCTCACCACACATAATACACCTCGATCCAGCAATCTCTAAATTAAAAAATGTAGCCCCCCCCCCCCCCCCCTATATAAACATATATATTTTGTAATCATCAGGACATAGGGCCTACTCTAGCAATATGAAAAAAAAGGGTGCTTTGAAAACATCAGGCTTTTTTATTTCACATTCAAATATAAGGTCCTAGTAGGCCTACCTTTCCTGAGCGTTGCCAAAACGCTTTAGCCTACTCCAGCAGCACATCCTATGTGGAGTATCAGGCTGGACGGAGGGGGGGGGGGGGAGGGCGGGAGGCTGACAGACTTAGTCAATCATATTCCTTGTTACTACCAGCATAGGGACCACATTTTATACCTAGGCCTATATTTCCCGATTTCGTAAGAAATGGTTACGAAATCTAGATGAATTGGTATCAAAATGATATGAATGTAATATTAAACTCAAGCTTGCTATAAATCGCCATATTAATTTTTTTTTTAACTTACTCACTTTTTAATGATATACGCGTATGAATTTGTGTGCCGAGACTTTATTATCAGGACCACTAGAAAAATTGTAGAACCACCAGATTCTATGAGCTAGTGGTCCAGTGGACCACTGCTCAAAAAAGTTTGTGTCAAACCCTGTAAAGATTTCACAAGTTCTTCTGAAGTACTCATTTTGGAGTCAGGAGGTCTATAAAAACAACCGAGCAGGGTTCGTAATAGTGGTTGTCCAGTTGTCCAAGACAACCAAAAATCGTCACGGACAACCAAATATGAATCTTTGGAACACTTTGGTTGTCCGTATGGAGGGAATCGCAACAGCCATGCACGTGGTAAACATTCATATGGTAGGTATGATAGATCGTGAGATACTGATCTGCATTGTCATTCGCAACTAGTTTATGCAAATTGTATTTCACTACATTTAAGCATGGATATGGTTACTATTTCATGTATTAAACGATTTATCCCAATTAGGAGTGCAAGTCCAATGCTGATTCAATGGTGGTCCGGCCAGTTTCTCACCACAGTGTAGGTCTATCTATGTCAACGGTGTCAAATATGGCATTGTTAAGAATCAAAGCCACCTTTTGACGACTGCAGTCATGTAGGCCTAGCTTTAATACATTAAGCGATCTAAATTAGGCTACGCAATTGTTTTACAAACATATATTATAGGCCTACATAATATTAATTAATTACACTAATCAACTGCACAAACAAAAAAATATGTAGGCCTAATAAAAATTAGCTCAAAAGTCTGTTAAAGGTGCCAAAGTTTGAAGGTCGTAAGACGTGTTAAACAGAAAGTTGGTCGTCACAGGTCGATAACGATATAGGCCTAGGCACTAAAACTGATCC
Organism: Flabesymbios commensalis; assembly: GCA_964017125.1. Taxonomy (NCBI): domain Eukaryota; kingdom Metazoa; phylum Annelida; class Polychaeta; order Terebellida; family Flabelligeridae; genus Flabesymbios; species Flabesymbios commensalis. Next base: position 40,929,439 of record OZ024910.1, on the reverse strand, counting down.
GTACAGAAACGTAGTCTGTTGATGGTAAAATATCACTCTTTCCAGGATTAGGCTCAGCTAGGAGCCGCTCTAAGCAAAGGCATGCGGACAACCAGAAAATAGGGAGGACAACCACATTTTGAGAATGTGGTTGTCCGTTGGACAACCAGACTTTGAGCCCTTATTACGAACCCTGCCGAGGGTTAAAGATTTTGATGCCGATATCTGAACTTTAGCCCATGAAATTTCACAGTTAGTTTGTAAATCAGGGAGGAGGCTCATGTCATAATGTTTTTTGACAGCAATAAAGACTCCTCCTCAACGGGCTTTTGAATTTCTATCTCTACGTAAAACTTGGTATTCAGGAGGGAAAATTTCGCTGGTAGTGGTATCCTTGTCAAGCCAAGATTCAGTGCCGAGGATGCAATCAGGTTGGTAATAATTTAGGGATGCTAAAAAATTTGCTACTTTCCCCTTTAGGCTTCTACAATTTATCAATAAAGTACGCCAGTTTCTTTGACGGTTTTTAGGCCTAAAGGGGGAATCGGACTACAGTGCTGTGTGGGAGCAAAATCTGAATTTGGTGAATTGACTACGTTCTCAGAGCCACTAGAGTTTAGATTGTCAAAATTATTTGCGGTTTCGATTTCAAACAAATGGAATAAATTTCTATCAAAATTTAAATGATTGCATCGACAGCATATCCACGAGACGTTAGTTGTGGAATACGCTAGGAAGGTGAAAGATCCCATGTCGATGCAATCTTTGTGAAACCACATATCACAAGTCAACTATCACAGCGAATTCCACGCTGCTCCCATCATCCATGTGATCGGGTCTTCGCAATAGCCACATGGGAAGATCGATGACAAATTTAGCCCTAGGATCAGGGGCTCATCCCACGAATAATCTTAAAAATAAAATTAAGGTTAGGGGCCTAGGCCAGGGGTCTATCAGACTTTCTCTTATTAGACTAACGGGTAGTCTATTTGCATTAGACTTGACCCCCGTCTACCCGTTCTTTTGATTGGCATGATTAGTGCTCTACTAACATTACAATTATTATTAGAAAAGTTAAGATGATCTTTTACTTTTCTAATTATGCAATTCACCCGTTTGTGACGAGCCCCGGATTTAGGGAGACCATTCAGATACGAGCCCCGGAGATCTCCGGGTTTGATTACATGAGATAACTATGACATCATAAAATAATCTCGTATCAGGAGCAGCTCAGACTCAGTAGCATAATAATCTCGTGTTCAACGGGTTAAAAGAAAGTTAAGTCTAAAATGATCTTAATTTTAAGATTCTTTGTGGGATGGGCCCCAGGTCACAGGTGATCGCCGTAGCCTAGCCTAGGCTAGCCGTAGCCTCGTAGGCGTAGCCGTCGGACTCGGAGACGTCGGAGTGACTCAGAGTACTGAGTAATAAAGTCATCACTGCCATCGGCATCACCTGATCACTGCATTGATAGACTCAGTGACAGTGACTGAGCTGAGACTGAGCGTGAGTGACTCAGTGAGTGAGTGACTGACTGAACCGGTTTCTGAAGTTCGAACTGAACCCCGTCTTCAATACAATTTATACATGCAATAAATGAAGTTTTGTCAGTAATTGGAGGAAGAACTCCTGTCTTAAATGCATTTTTACCTAGTTCAAGCTGTTCTAGCTGATGAAGGTTTTAAAAAGTGACAAAACAAGCAGGCACTGTCAAATTACCGCGCCATTTTCCTCACAGCAATCGCTGCAAACAGATGCGGTTATTCCCTCGCGACGTGCTCATAATGTCATGAATGTTATTGCCAATATTGGTCATGTCATGCAGGTAGGGGAGACAAGGGATAAAGGAAAATTTCTACAACAGGTAACCTAAATCAGTGACAATTCAACTATCGTCGTAACGTTATACTCGCAGTCAAATTAACCAGGATCGCATGATTTTTGGCGATTTTTCCGTCAATTCTGAACCGCTTTTCTTGAAATTTTGCAAAGGCTATTATTTTCTATCCAAACAGCGGTAACATTTCACAGAATTATAGACCATTGATTAGTTTAATGGGTTTAATTATAGAGGGACGTCGCCAGCAGGCACAACGACGTTGTTTCAACGTTGAAAGGACGTTGAAAAATAGCAAACCGACGTTGAAACGACGTTGAAAAAAGGTTTCAAATAAAATTTGTTTCAACGTCATAATTTCACCGTGATTTTAACGCAATTGCAACGCGATTTCAACCTGATTTCAACATCTTTTCAATCATGACGTCGATACGACGTTAAAATAATGTCGTTTTCTCTTGTTAAAACGACGTCGGAAATACGACGTCGATGCGACGTTGTATTCAGGTTAGACGACGTCGCAATGTTATTTCAACCTCATATCCACGTTGGAACGACGTCACATGCGAAAAATTGCCTGCTGGGTCGGAATGTCAATTTAGTACCTGTCAAATGGTCTAACTTTTGAAATACGATATATAATTCTACGAAATGCTCAGGGATAGGAGCTATTAGGATTCTGTTGAAATATGATTGTTACCAAATTTCATGAAAAACGGTTGACAATTGACCGAGAAATCAACGAAAAACATGCGATCCTGGTTGACTTTGGGTATAATTTAATTTTACCATTGACGTACGTAAACCCATCTCTCTCAAGATTATTTTATAAATATTTATTAGATCTGGCCTGGGCCTATCATAGGCGATATTTTTTTATAGTAAGTTATAGGCCCTAGATTTATTATAATAAAAGTTTGTGACTCCTGAGAAATAGCCTAGCCTACTCATCACTCATCACAACACCTGACTCGAGGTGCAAGGCCCTTAAGGGATGGAGCGGGTGAGTTCCCAGTTACCCCTCTCCCTGAACAGGGATATATATATATATATATATATATATATATATATATATAATTATATATAGAAATATATAAAATATTTTACATTATTATATATTATATTATATATATTATATATTATATTATATATATATTGTAAATATTACATTTTCTCTTTCTCTCTCTCTCTCTCTCTCTCTCTCTCTCTCTCTCTCTCTCTCTCTCTCTCTCTCTCTCTCTCTCTCTCTCTCTGAAGGTCTAGCCTACAGGTCAACACATCGTCAAAACCTTCAGAAGCATACCAGTAGGGCCCACCATGTCACCACCTCACCATAGGGCCTATATCTTTTTCTCTACTATCAGGTCTACAGGTCAACATCCCAGCAGGCACAACGACGTTGTTTCAACGTTGAAACGACGTTGAAAAATAGCAAACTGACGTTGAAACGACGTTGAAAAAAGTTTCAAATGAAATTTGTTTCAACGTCATAATTTCAACTTGATTTCAACGCAATTGCAACGCGATTTCAACCTGATTTCAACATCGTTTCATGCATGACGTCGATACGACGTTGTAATGATGTCGTTTTTTCTTGTTAAAACGACGTCGGAAATACGACGTCGATACGACGTTGTATTGAGGTTAGGCGACTTCGCAACGTGATTTCAACCTCATATCCACGTTGAAACGACGTCACATGCGAGAAATTGCCTGCTGGGATGTCGTCAAAGCCCTCAGAATCATACTCTACTACAAGTCACCATGTCCCCACCTTGCCACATCTCTTATTTTCTACTACTACCAACTACATGTCTACAGGTCAACACGTCCTCAAAATCCTCAGAACCATACCATTACCACAGTTCACCATGTCCCCACCTCGAATTATCTCTTATCCTCTGCTAACATTACTACCAACTACATGTCTACATGTCAACGCATCGTCAAAACTCTCTGATTCTCAATAATACCACAGGTCACCATGTCTCCACCTAGTCACATCTCGTTTACTCTACTACTGCTTACTACAGATCTACAGGTCAACACGTCGACAAAACCCTCAGAATCATAGCTACTACAGGTAAACATGTCCCCACCTAGCCATATATCTTATTCTCTACTACTACCTACTGCAGGTAGGATACAGGTCAACATGTCGTCAAAACCCTATGAATCATACCCTACTACAGGTCATCATTTCCCCACCTCACCAAATATATTATACTCTACTACTATCCACCACAAGTCTACAGGTCAACACGTCGTCAAAACCCTCAAAACCATACCAATACTACAGGTCACCA
>OZ024910.1:40845317-40920317 GCA_964017125.1 Flabesymbios commensalis | reverse complement strand
GGAAGCACTATAGTCTACAGCAATCATCCAAGGAAAGCTGCAGCCTCCTCGTATCTGGCCATAATCTTCGAGTGGTATGGCAGTGGCGTACCCTGGTTCCTCCGCTTAACAACGGTGCCAATGCAGCACCCACATCAGTGCAGGGGCTGGTGTAGGCGGTGGTAGCCTTAAAGCAGCCCCTTGGGATGACATCAATTTTAGTTTTTAGTTTTGTAATGAAGTAGTGTATCCCCCAGATCATGATTTTATTTTTTTCAGAGTTTTTAGATTGTCAAAAATATTTTTTAATAATATTTCCATGAAACCTCTTAAAACCCAAACAAACTTTTTGTATACCTCTAAACACATGCTGAAGGACGATTGAATGTTCCTACAGCACTGGGCCACATGTTGATGCCGTCGGCCCAGCGTTGGGCAGACAATAAGTGTTGCAGGTGTATCACCTCATGTCCTGACTATAAGACACCAATCAGACACCAATTAGCGGCGATTGCTTTGATCTCCTCGGCCAGGACGTGGGAATATGTGGTATAAAATGCTGCATATTGCTGACTTGTTTTGTTTACATGGCAATATACGACCTGGAAATATAACTATTCCACTCTTTTTCGGTGCTTTAAAATTGTTTTTTGACTTTTTTGTATTTTTAGTTAAGATCAGTAGGCTATATGGCTTCATATAAGTTAAATTTTCAAAATTGACAACATTGAAAATGTCTCATCCCAAGGGTCCCTTTGAATAACCGGGGATAGGGTGTTTGACATTAGGTCCCTCACAGGTAATGAATGGAGTTACCCTTACTATTGTTACTCCGGGGACTATCCAGCTCGAGGATAGCGGAGCTGTGCAAAATGCCACAGAGTTTCAGCATTAAATAGCATAGCTAAACCCAAGTCTCCGGCCGTCTGGGGGTTAATCCCCTAGACATGTCCATAACCCTTATCGGGCGAGCGAAGGAAAACTCTCTCAATAACCCACCTTGCCCTATCTCCCCCACCCTCACACCATGATCTGTGCATCATTCATCTCATTGACTACAACGTTTTTATGTATTACAATGTCAACCATTTGTGCCGAAAAGTGAAGTAAAGCAATGATTCACTACTACTACTACTACAATGTTTGAGGAAAAGCTGTCCTGTCAATACACATTCCCGAGGTCAGCTGTCTCGCAATCTTGGAAGTAGTAAGTAAGTCAGTTAGCTTGCAAACCCAAGCCCAGCTAAGAGCCAGGGCTAATTAGAGCTTTGGTGGGATTATTTACTCATATATGTCGCTCAAATATATATGGACTTGCTATGATTTGGGAACTTGCTCTTAATGCAGCGGTGGGTATGAAACGCATATTTTAGTAATATTATGATATAGGGCCTGTGCCTACCCACGGGCAATATTGCATTCTAGGGACCAATGTCCTGCACGTTTTAACAGTTGATTAGACCTAAATTAATTCCAGTGTGCCAGTGTAACCTGTATATTACTTATAGGCCTACGCATTAAACGTTTGACCGAGCGGAGTGAGGAAATTTTTGCCCTTCTTTGGCAGTTCCCGGCAGATTTGGAAAGATCTGAATGCTGTCAACAATCTATTTTTTTCTTACACATTAATGAACAAATTATTTTTTTTCCACACTCTATAGAGCAAACTATTTTTTTCTGCCAATTTTGTAAACAAATTATTTTTTTACGAAAAAAACATACCCCCCCCCCCCTGGTATTAAATGGCCGGCCCCTAAGTAGACCTCCTATCACTCTATTACCTGAACATGCCAATACACCACCTCTTCCAGACTGGTATTACATTGTCCAGGACTGCAATATAAATCAAGGATGTGGTTGTTCCACCCAGGGTAGCCACTATTTTTATTGATACTCGATTCGACGATGCGATCACAGTAGAAGATGAATGCGTTACTCAAGATATTGAGCAAGAAACCAGATACCATAGCGTGATCTGGACATTGCTTCATATGGAACCGCTGACTCTTCGTTTGTGATGATAACCTACTTGAACATACTTCTATTGAAAAACGACATGCAGAGCCACACTTTCAAATAGGCCTACCGGGTTGAATATTCTACATTGTTGATCCTTATATTTGTAAGAGCATATTGTGAGCAAAATATTCCCCTCTACACAGATGTGTTAGATGCACTGTTACAACATTTTTACCACTGGACCATCAACATTACGCCAGTTGGGTACCGGTGCACACGAGAAATTTAAATGACATGAGAGATGACACGTTTTAAGAGAATGAAGAATAGGTTTCACCATAATGAAAAGATTGAAGAAAATATGGTGGGGCAAATAGCAGCACAGAAAACACGAAAGCGTTCAAGAAATGAGTGGTATCAGGCCCCGAGCAGGCTAGGCTACTGACAGAATTTGAAAAACAGTGTGTCACAGAGAGTGATGCTGACTACCAAATCCATGATAACTTCCATATCAACATACATTTATAAACCAAGTCAACGCATTGGGCTTCACTATTTTGTCAAAGGGAAACCCATTCACTGATATATCACAATATCTAATGAATATATATACACACAATTGCACACATAAAAACGGATACACACAATGGACGTCATGAACGACATAGTAATGTTTTTTAAATGATGTACTAATCGACAGAACATTGTTCATTCATGCACCAAGAATATTTAGACAGCCACGTTCTTATTATAAATCAACATGATTAAAGGCTAAGGATTTTGTATGTCATCACAAATTCGTGACGAAGTTCAGGAATGGGAATCTACGATGGTCACCATCATCAAGTCAACATGGTAACCTCCGTCTGCCCACATACACATCGCAGTTACTTGTATGTTGAATGGTTCTGGGCATAAATCACCCAGAATTAAGTCACTCTACAGTTTGATGTTAAAATTCATGATGGTTTTCTAGTCGTCCATGCACTTCCTAGAGGCAATCTTCAACATCCTCTGACTATAAGAGTATAATGACCTTCATGCAATGGAACAAACGCAGGCTCCGTGACTGTCAACGAATACATGTGTTGTGGGACCTACAAAGATTCGACTGCTTGACTTTGTCCAGCATTTTTGCAAAACTTAAAAAATGAATAAGAGTTATTTTCTCTCCTTAGTGAAGTTGTGGCTGCATGTAATCCCAGGATGTGATCACCCACCAAGTAAAGAAATGTACATCACCAGGGGACAATAAGTTAATTAATATATAAGAACATCAATACCTCCAATGTGTGCATGTGATCATGAAGAGGCTGACACATTGCTTTGTTTGTGAAACTAAAGTTTCCTGTGTATAGACTTCGACCCCGACATAATAAGTAGTGCTCAAAACGTGATGGTACGATGGACACAAATGTAATTGTGATTCTAGTGGGTATATTATTTATGTTGATAAAGCAACATTCACCAGCACAGATTTGGGTAGCATTTGGGAAGGGTACACATTTCAGATATTTCTTATTTCTATCTGCCACAAGCTCGATTGCCTTTCCATTCTTTCACTGACTTCACTGACTCGAGTTCAATAGAAGAGCAACATAGACACCTTTCAGAGCATTCCCCCAAGCTACGGATTCTTTTAAATTTTCAGCACAACATCCAACAGACCACATATTCGCTATTTATTAAGGTAATTGAACAATTCACTTCCACTATGAATGATCGCAATACCCTTTATCATATATGAAAGTGTCGAGGGTCTAAGAATGGATCGTCCCCTCATAAAGTGCAGCTCATGGAAAATCTTCCACCAACACAAGCTTCTTTTTTACCACACGTGCATTGCAGTGTCTACCAAGCTAGCATCTGACTGAGAAATCTTTCTTATCAGGAACATTCCCAAATCCGACACGTTCAGCTGGACCAAGAAGGAGAGTCGCTGGATCGACGTCATTATGGACAACATTACCAGGTGCACTAATTATCTGTAGGCAGCCAATCAAATGTGACTGCAAGGCTACTACCTTGTTGTCCAGAAGGTGCAATGATACAGGCTTTTAATGCACAGCCCTTTACCAGTGTGGAGGAAATGTGTTTGATGCTTGAGCCTAATGACAGATATCAGTTAAAAACACTTCCAATCACTATTATACCAATTACTGATACAATATTACCAAAATTAATGGAAATACTGGGGAAAACTAAACTATTTGTAATTTGCATTGTAATTATATATGCAAACAATTACCATCTGTATTAATAAAATGGATTAACCTTAAATGTCGGCCTTTTGAAAAACAAAATCCATTGACCTTGACCTAGCTAAATGCATCTAGGGTGGTTAACATCCCTACATTGTTTTTACATGATTTTAGTTCCTAAATTAAAAAAAATACTCCAAACACATGCGCAATGTAAAATAAGTGTGATTTTCCTAAAAAAATGGCGGCCATTTTGAAAAATGCTGATTTGACCTTGACCTATTTGCCCAAGGTCGGGCACATACCTCTAGGATTATTCGCCATGGCCACAGCTATAAGTGTGCCAAATGTGGTGCTTTAGTCCGGCAAGTCACGATTTTTTTGCTAAGGGACTCCACTATAAGCGGTGGAGTGTTATCTGGGTGTAATTCTGGGTCCTTTCAGAGTGTGCACTTGTCCAAGATTTGTGATTATTTTAGTATTAGATTATTTTAGTATTAGACTGTCTATACTGTTCTATAGCCCAGATAATAAATTGAATAGGGTTTTAGGCCACCTTTATGTACATAGAGGCTCAACTGGGCTAGAGTAACCTCTTGAGAATGGTGAAATGAATGAGATGTCACTGCCCTCCAGCCACTAGGGGAGGGTGGGGCTATAAACCCTGCAAACACTGTAGGGGAGAGTGGGGAGAAGTGATAAAGGGGAGAAGTGTCCATACCAATGTGACGTCATAGGCCTAATAGACAGCTGATGACAAAACCACCTGGTATTTTTTTCAAAGCTTGGTTTTAACTGACCTTGCTTATGCCCTTTGCAATGACAGGTATAGCTTCATCACTGTGCGTGAGAACACATAGTGTTTTTTTTACTCAAAAATGGAAAAAATTACATTTTCACCTTCATAGCGAGTCGTCTGGTGGGCGGGGTTTATATGACAGATAATTTACTTCTTTGAGGGGAAGTTGAGGGTGATGTAGGGAAGGACGGGGCATGTTCGAACATTTAAGACATAATGCATTTCTGTTCACTATAGCTATTTACCTAAATCACTCATTATTGCATACATATAGTGCTTCCACATGTATGATGCCCCACTAAAATTTATAGTTACTTATTTTCTTGTATATTTTAAAAAAATATAGCGCAAAATGTGATTACAACCAGACTGGTTGGACATGCCGTTTGAGTAGTATCTTGTAATCAATTCAGTGGCTATAATAATGCCGTCAATCGGTACTCAATAGGCTACTGTTGGCCTACACTTGACCATTCCAGGCATGCGCATTTTGCAGTTGAATGATTCTTTAACATGAAATAAGATTTATTTTGATCAATCAGACGGTTGTCGCTTGCATTGCATGTAGGACCCATGGTAATTTTAATGCCTCACCAAGACTTCCAGCTAAATATCACGGCGCAGGGCGTTCAGCACACAAGGACCATAGAGGTTACAAGGTCTTATCCGGATAATCATTGCTAGTTGTCGTTTGTGGGCACGCAAGCTTGGAGGCGCGACTTTCACCGTAGGTGTGAATGCTCTGTCTTTGGTCCAGGGGGGGGGGGGGCACAAAAAATTGACCATTGATGTCCCAGGTGGTTCGCTTAGCAAGGTTGAGACTGATTTTGTGCAAAAAAGTGGTCCGAGTCCCGAATAGCGGGGGTGATCCGCTAAGGGTTAATCTTTAAGCTTTACGTCAATGGGGAAAACTTTGGGACTGGACAAAAGTGGTCCGAGACGCGAGGTGGTCCGCTTATTCAGGTGATCCGGAACCGAGGTGATATTGTAATTGAAAAGTATTTATAGAATCTTGTTGTAAATAGATAAATATTAAAACTATATTACAAGTTCACATGACTTATACAAGTGTGAAACTCTATCAACAGGTGAGAAACAACATAACTTATGCAGAAGTTTAAAATATTTTAACAAGTGTACATTTATACGACATTGGGAGTTATTTGTGTGTAATACATCTGAACAAACGTGGGTCATCACCTACAGAAATGAGACAATGTTAAAAAATAAAAAGTTTTCCTTTAAGCAGCCCCTGGGGATGACTTCAATTTTAGTTTTACTTCCGCACTGAAGTAGTGTATCCCACGGATCATGTTTTTTTTATTTTTTTCAGAATTTTTAAATTTTTACAAATATTTTTAATCAACATTTCTATGAAACCAGAAGAAACCCAAACAAACTATTTGTATACCTGAAGGACGATTGAATGTTTTCACAGCATTAGGCCACATGCTGATGGCATTGGCCCAGCGCTGAGTAGACAATCAGTGCTGCAGGTGTGTCCTCTCGTGTCCTGACTATGAGACACCAATTACCCCCCAATTAGCGGCAACTGCTCTGATCTTACCGTCTGATACGTGGGAATATGTGATGGAAAGTGCTTAATATTGCTGACTTGTTTTGTTTACATGGCAATATACGACCTGGAAATACAACTATTTCGCTCTTTTTCGGTGCTTTAAAATTGTTTTTTGACTTTTTTGTATTTTTAGCTAAGATCAGTAGGCTATACAGCTTCATATAAATTAAATTTTCAAAATTGACAACATTGAAAATGTCTCATCCCAAGGGGTCCCTTTAAAATTGTTGGAAGTTAGCTAATCTAAGCATTTGTAGAATGTGTTGGAAGAAATTGATTAGGACATATTTGATATTTTGATGTTAGAAAATATAATATCGATAATTTTACAATTTTCTGTTACAAGCCACTGTTAACTATATATTGAAGGAGTAAGTAAGTAAGTAAAATATCTTTTTTACGTCATTTTTCGGCCAGTATGGCCATTTAAATGACAATTCAGACTAAAATAATAATATGATATCTTGAACAGTAAAAGTGATAAAGTAAAAAGTCCAAACTGATAATAGTATGTCCGCACTAAGGCATTGAGATTAAAACAATTGATGATAGCATGATAGTGCCTATGTGGCACCTATATGTAGCGACTTTTGTAGATACATTCTAAGAACCTGACACAGCACCAGCGCCGATACACAATATAAATTAACACAAAAACATGACAAAAATAATTATAATTGAAAGTCACAAAACAGTGTATTTGTCAAAACAAATATATAATGAGAGAAATAAATCATGCCGAATATTTTTTATATAAATATATATAATATAATATAAATATATAATATAAATACTTAAGACAGTCTCGTATACTAATAGAACGTTAGACACACATCCACATACCGATTCAGATAATATTGAACATCACAAACCAATGACTATGCTCTGTATTTACCGCCAAACCGATTTTATATAGATTGAAAAGTAATGCAAAATATTCTAGACCCATATGTAATAACGTGAGAAAAACACAATATTAATAAAACGTTTGGGTGTGCTTGGCATTCTATGAAGTTGCCCAGGGGGGACCACGCGGAGGTGAGACCCATCCCACCATATATTGAAGGAAGCCAACACCATCCATTAGTGTGTATTGGTAGGCCATTCTATATTATATGCCAAGTAAACTTTACATTTTCTGGGTTGTCAAGTTGCTATACTGTGTGAGAGACAAATATATATATATATACTATTTTGACGAAATATATAAATAACCGACATTTTTTAGAAGACTTTAGGATTATATTTGACCAAATATTCATTTCATCAGTATAGCTAAAGCACATGTTACATAGATTGATCCGTTGATCACTATCTGCAGCTAATTAAGACAGGTATCAATAATTATTAATTATAATCATCATCATCTAATAACTAACATTGTCAGGCCATCTTATATTAAATGGTAAGTAAACTTTACATTTCAGGGTTGTCAAGCTGCTATTCTGTGTGAAAAAAATATGTATATATACTATTTTGACAAAATATTTATCTAAACGGACATTTTTTAGAAGATTGTCGGAACACATTTGACCAATTGTGGTAAGGTGGGTTGTTGATAGTCAATAATTCTCCATGTCTTTTCAAGGCTCGTTTTAAATTACGGGTTATTTTTAATCAAGAGTAAGTATATATGCACACATGACACATGTATTGCCATACTCTGTCAGATCTAATAATTGATTATGAAAATGACTAGTGAGTTATATTGTACTACTGTAATATACTTAATTTCGCGGGTATGAATTTTCGTGTAAGCCCGATTTTTTACCATTTCGCGATATTTTAATTTCGCGTAAAAATAATTTTAAAAGTTAATTTTTTTGGTCTGGAGACAAGCAATTCGTGCCGTAACGACTGTCACCACCCTTCCCGACTGGTAACCTATATGACGTCGGCAAACATAATGTATGGTCACCAATTAACTGGAGGGGTTGACTTACCATTAAGGCTAATGCACTTGACACGAGCTGCTCATTAACCCTATCAATCCATCAGGTTATCATTTAATTATTATTCTGCTGCTGATTTACTAATTGTGTTACTTCAGTAAAATGTCCATATATATTTGACTTTAATTTCTTTTGTTAAAAAGCTCATCGTATCTGTTTGATTGTGGGAATTTAAAATAGCTATATCTGAGCACATATTTGTGTAATATTTGCATAAATTTGGGAGTAGGCTAACTACTGTTACTTAATACATGCAAAGAAACGCGTCCACAGCTCCCTGACAACATCGAGTCTGTCCCTGGTGAACACAACGCGTTGATCCAGTGTTGGGGAAATGCTGTCTTCGACTCTAGCCCAGTATCACGCCAGCAATGGATCAACGTCTCGTGTTTGCTGGGTCACCAACCCTCAACTTGACATATAGAAAAGATCAACGTTGACATCAAGACATCTATTATTAAACCCCTTCATGTCGCTGATTAATAGCAGTCATCGAATAAATCAAACAGAAAACATACATGTATGTATAAAGTTATGTTTTTTGTCATATAATAAAAATATAATTCATATGTTGTCATTCAGCCGTTGTCATTCAGTCACTTAAATATAAGTCCTAGGACTTGAACTTTCACAATTTAGCGTGACCATCGCACGAATGGATCACATAACCACGGTCGACTGCACAACGTCGGTCACACCCTCTAAAACCCACTCCCAAAGTTTATGAGACACTTAAAGTGGTGAACAATATCTCGCTTGAAATATGATTTCGCGCTCACGGTCCTTGCGCGAAATGCGTAAAAAATAATTCCACGTGAAATAAAAGTATATTACAGTAATAGCTCTTATTCATGCCATGTTGCAATATAAGGATATTGTACTAATAGCTGCCATGTTGCAATATAAGTATATTGTACTAATAGCTGCTATTTATTAATCGGCATTTAACATTTATTTATCAAGACTATAGTAAAATAGTGATTAGTTTATTATATTGTAAACAGAATAGTTATTTAAAATTTACAATTTTTGCATCACATATATCTTGTGTTATTAATTATGATATTGATCAAGATAAATCAATAAACACTGGGTGTTCTGCAAATCACTGCATATCGCTAAAGCCACCAAGTTGAACATTACCATTTTACAATATCTGACTTTGCTAGATTTACTATCTTGGAAGATAATAATATAATTAGAATTTAATCAAATATCCCACACTAGTTGCCGTATACAAATGTAGCCTACCCATGACCTTGTGCTTAGTTATCTACATACCGGTAACACTTTTATGCAGATATCTGGGATACACAACTAGTCCACCAGGTAGGTAAATCCAGCACACGTACTTGTTCACAAGACGACCTAAATTGAGTAAATTCGAATGTTATTTTACATACAGTGGAGTCACCTTATGGAACGAGCTGCCTGAACACAGCAGACCTGACAATATTTAATTTGTTAGGTTCGGACACACATTTTAAAACTTTAGGTTATTCCTAAATCCTCTGACCCTGATCGCCATCATGAAACCTAGCTATGCTCTTGTCATTTTGTTTTGTAGCCTGTGCGAGTGTTTATTCACTCACTTATTGTGCGTCGATATTTGTAGGCCTCTCTGGGCCCCTTGGGAAACCAGCGTAATACTGTAAATCTGGTAATATCCGCGAGATTTTAATTTTCGCGAAATTCGCAAGGAGGACAAATTCGTGAATTTAAGAATCTCGCGAAAATTATTATTATAATAGCGCTGTAGGATCCTTACTTCGTTAAGTTTATGTGGCAGTTATCCCCGGCTTCCGGACGCGAGAAGCTGTGGACGACTGTCTCGTTTCCGTACCTTGGTGCCGGGCGCACACAGTTGGAGCCCATGTGGTCTTGGTACTTTTCCCGCACTTCAGACATTACACTCGGCGACTACGGACGTGCCGTAGGTCGCTCTATCTGAGTCAAACAGGACGTGCCGTGCGTGGAGGTTGTGCTTTGTTGTTGCCAGATTTCTAGCGAATAAACATGACAAGTGGAGAAAGAGTTTTATGATTTATTTGGAACCGTCGATTCGACGGGGAAGGAAGTTTGGTTGAAATGGTGAAGATTAGGCAGTTTCCCTCGTCCGCCATCGCGACCCTACACTAGAGACCCCGACGGTCACTTACAGGTATCATCGGCTCGAGGGGCGCTCCATCTCCCCATACTAGTGACCCCTGACGACTGATAGTCAACGCAACAGTGTTTTCACCTAGACGCCAGTTGAAAACCGCTGTTTTCAAGAATAGTTTTGATTAAATTTTAAGGGATTTTTTAAAAAAAATCAATAGCATTTTTTTTCATCAGGTACGTGAAAACTGTAGGTCATTCTTTATATGCCAGTTTAAATTAGTCAGAAAGAGTTATCAGAGGAGAAGCACGTTTTTTTACGTCGAAAACAGCGTAAATTTCTAATTTTTGGACGAAATCCCACGTGTTTGGCGCTTTTTTAAGATGGCGACCATGTCGGTTTCTCTAGAAGAATCCTGAAAATTGTTCTCATAGACTTAGTCTATCATTTTTTCAATGTAAGAGTTTGTTAAATGCCTTAACTTGTAACGCTAACCGCTAACGCTAACCGTTATCCGATTCCTCATATACAAGATTTCACGCAGCGTTTAGCCGGATCGAAAAAATTTTCGAAGATCGACTTGGTCAGAGCTTATTACCAAATTCCGGTGGAACCGTCCGACGTACACAAGACTGCCGTTACTACACCTTTTGGCTTATTTAATTTCACTAGAACACCGTTTGGTCTAAGAAATTCCGGTCAAACGTTTCAGCGCTTTATAGACCACGTTACACGCGGACTTGATTTTGTTTTTGTCTATTTGGATGACCTACTGGTAACCAGCCCAGATCATAAAACGCATAAAAAACATCTACGAATTCTTTTTGCCCGATTATCCGAATACGGAATTATCATTGGTCCTGAAAAGTGTCAGTTCGGTACAACTGAATTAAGTTTTCTAGGTCATCACGTTTGTGCCAAAGGAATTTCGCCGTTACCCAGCGCCGTTGACGCGATTGTTAATTTCGTTAAGCCCGAAAAGCAACGAGCACTGCGTAGATATCTGGGAAAGGTGAATTACTACCACCGTTTCATACCGCATTGCGCTGCGAAGTTGACACCACTCAATAATTTACTGACAGCTGCCAACGAAGGACATACAAGACTGTCACCGAAGTCAAATTTCGATTTGAAGTGGAATAAAAATGCAGAGTCAGCATTTTCTGAGTCAAAACAAATATTGGCAAACGCTACGCTTCTGGTGCACCCAGATTCTACGGCTCAGATTAACATCACGTGCGACGCTAGTGATTTCGCCGTCGGTGGCGTGTTGCAGCAATTTTTAAATGGTATGTGGCAGCCACTTTCGTTTTTCAGCAAGAAGCTGAACCCAGCTACAGCTACAGCGCGTTCGATCGTGAGCTTTTGGCGGTATACGACACAATTAAACATTTCAGATATAATTTAAAAGGACGAAATTTCTTCGTTAATACAGATCACAAACCGTTGACATTCGTAATGTCATCTGTGACTGAGCGCGCGTCCCTACGACAAACACGTCATTTAGCTTTCATCGCTGAATTCACCACCGATATTAGATATGTAAGAGGCGAGACAAATTTCGTCGCTGATGCGCTGTCACGACCATCAGTGTCTGCGATACATGATGGACCAGCAATAGACTATAAAGAGTTAAGTCTCGACCAAGCAAAAGACGCGGAATTCACGCGTTTGAGACACTCGACTACATCCACTATGAATTTCAAACTATTAAAATCGTTCAATAATCAATTGATCTGGAGTGATGTGTCCACGGGACACAACCGGCCGTACCTTACCGCGAAATTTCGCCGAAAAGTTTTTTCAAACTTACACGGTTTAGGCCACCCATCGCATAGAGCTACCAAACCTTTAATTAATACCCGATTTGTATGGCACGGCATGAATATAGATATTGCTAGATGGTGTCGTACCTGTAAGGGTTGTCAGACTGCTAAAGTTTCACGTCACAACACCCCAGTTTTCGGAAAGTTCACTGAACCTACCGAGCGATTTGATCACGTCCACATAGATATAGTCGGACCTTTACCCTATGCTGATGGCTTTAGATATCTACTGACTTGCGTCGACCGTTTTACACGTTGGCCCGAAGCCATGCCTATGGTAGATATTAGAGCCGAAACGGTCGCCGATGCTTTCTTCAGCGGATGGATAGCACGTTATGGTACTCCAGCCACTATCACCACTGATAGGGGCGCTCAATTCGTTTCCATATTGTGGGATAGTTTGTTTAATCAATTCGGAATTATTCGGAATCGTACCACGAGTTATCACCCCCAGTCGAATGGCATGGTCGAACGTTTCCACCGTCAATTAAAAGCCGCCATTATGGCGCACGAGTCACCGAACCCGTGGACTATCATGTTACCCGCTGTGCTTTTAGGAGTTCGTTCCGCAGTTAAGGAGAGACTAGGCAGGTCGGCTGCCGAGATGATATACGGGACAACCCTTAGACTCCCAGGAGAGTTTACTAAACAGTACATCGTCAACCCTAACACTGATTTGGATAATTATTCGGACAAGCTACGCGTGGCCATGTCGCGTCTCCGTCTATGTCCGCCACGTGACACACAACAACACAACTTTTTCCAATTCAAGGAAATAGCTACATGTACTCATGTATTCTTGCGCCGAATCGCAATTGCGCCGCCTCCGACCGCCCCTTACGACGGACCATATAAGGTCGTCGCGAGGAGTGGCAGAGTAATGAAAATCCTAGTTAAAGGCAAGGTTGAGACGGTCTATTTAGATCGCGTTAAACCCGCACATCTCAAGTGCGAGCCTATGACAGGTACGACAATACAGCGTAAAACACCAAACAAACCACAGAGATCGACGGCTACCAGGACATCTAGTAGTAATCAACAGGGTCCATCTAGACCTGGTAGTGCGGACACTTAAAACGAAAAAGTCGACGGCAGTCAGAAGCAGTCAAAAATCGGCCACAGTCCCAAAGCAACTAGATGTTAAAGTCAACTTGTCTAACAGAGACAATACTTATGTAGCGCCGCATTCGCGGGCCCCCGCCGCATCCCGCGCTAACAGGAACGGCGGTGGTTTACGAACGTAATCCCGCATACCTTTACATCTACGGGGTGAAACCCCGGGTGCTGCTGACACCGTAATCGACTCGACCAAAAGCAACCGTGCGAATATCGCTAATCGCGAAAAAATTTCGACTGACCAAACAGTGCGAAAAACAAGAGTCGGACGAATAATCCAGACTCCTGCCCGGTTTGTGCAGATGGTTCACGCCATAGTTGCGCCTAACGACATCTATGGCGGGCCCAACCGCATGCATCGTATTAACAATGTTTTTAAATTGTAAATGAATTTGCCAGGCCTGGCAGCATTGTGTACAGATATATAAAATGTAAAGACATTTTTTTTAGCAAGTTAATTGCTAAAATACGAATAGAAATTTATGTTAATTAAATGAATGGGTTGATCGCAGCTTGTAGCATATGAATACATACATAAAGGACAGTTGGTGTTAAGAGGATGGGACAATTCATGTATAATGCTGCGATTTCAACCACCCACGCTGTAACCACACACGCTATAATTTTTAAACTATGCTTAGTTATAAGAGGTTACATATTTTTACAACCCCGCTACTTGCACGAAGCAGTCTCCTACACGTCAGTTGGGTCCTACGTTATCACTCACCCGGGGGTAATGTGGGATCCTTACTTCGTTAAGTTTATGAGGCAGTTATCTCCGGCTTCCAGGACGCGAGAAGCTGTGGATGACTGCCTCGTTTCCGTACCTTAGTGCCGGGCGCACACAGTTGGAGCCCATGCGGTCTTGGGACTTTTCCCGCACTTCAGACGTTAAACTCGGCGGCTACGGACGTGCCGTAGGTCGCTCTATCTGAGTCAAACAGGACGTGCCGTGCGCGGAGGTTGTGCTTTGTTGTTGCCAGATGTCTAACGAATAAACATGACAAGTAGAGAAAGAGTTTTATGATTTATTTGGAACCGTCGATTCGACGGGGAAGGAAGTTTGGTTGAAATGGTGAAGATTGGGCAGTTTCCCTCGTCCGCCATCGCGACCCTACACTAGAGACCCCGACGGTCACTTACAGGTATCATCGGCGCGAGGGGCGCTCCATATCCCCATAGCGCTACCTATCATCGAAAATGACCAATACTACAGTGAGTTTTAACTAGAGCCTCTCTGAAGACTCAACAACAATGTATATCATAACGGTTAGTGTGTGAGCATAAATGAAAATAACGCTGAGATAGAGTAGGCCCTATAATAGTAAATGTGTATATTTATTGATCATGATCATCTACAATTGGTGATCGATTTGAGTGGGATACAAGTACATATAGGCCTACCCGCCTGTTATTAATGACGATGATTATTGGAACCGTTTTACTAATTATCAGTAAGTGTTTGCATAGAAATAGGCTACAGCTGTCCATTGTCGCTAGCCCAAATAACTCTCGAATTAAGTTGCACCAGCGCTGATTAAATGTTGGCCTGGTATTTCCAGCTTTGACCCACCACTAAACCAACATTTGCGCAAGGACCCGTGTGAGTTGAGAAGGTAGGCATGCACGTGTCGTGACCTGAGGTCGACCAACTGTGTGCATAGTCATTGCCGTAATTGGTATTACGTAAGAGGGTGTGGTGACAGTGGATTACGCCTACTTGTGATAACGATGGATAAGGCCACTGTTTTATTTTATTTCTTTGTTTTAGATCAGAAAAAAATAAAATCTAATAAGGGAGGGCGGTAAGGTAAAAAAAAACCATTTCAGGAAAAAAACATTGCACCTATTTTTAGAAAAGTTAATGAGGGCGCCCAAATAAAAAAAAACATTTATCAAAATTTATTTGAAAGGTAACTTGCTGGTCCAACTACCCTCACTCTCCCCTACCCTCAATAAGGCTACTTCAGGGGCTACTTAATATTCTCAAGTAGCCACCCCGTTCTCTAAAGCTGTTTTGAAATCATGCCACATTTTATTTATTGTAACCTGCTGTTGTTATTTCTTATCAGAATCTCCTTTCCATAATTTGAAGTATTATTCAAATTCATCCGTTTCCATTTTGTCCACGGTTACAAATTATAGTGATCCTGACATTGCTCGATCCCGCAAATTAAATTGTTCCACAACAATAAGCTTTGGCGGAGGCGGTAAATTTCAAGTTATTTTGTTTGATTTAAGCTCTGAAAATATAAAAAAGAAATTATACGTTGAAACAAAAAATAGAGTGGGTTATAGAATAATATTTATATTATGATAGCACGTGCTGTAAAAATACGACATTTTTATATAAATCTGTTGAGACTTGTAAAGCAGTGCGTGACAGTGAGCGATAATGTGTGAGACTTGGCCTTATGGTCTCACTACCCCAAATGCCAGTCCCATTGAAACGCATGTATAATGCCAATATTCCAAGGGCCGAAATCACCACTTTCGTCCCTAGCTGCGCCCCTATGTGACACACCATAATAAAGCCTAAGCTGTCCTTTTTGAAAACTGCTTCGAAAATGGTATGCTAACTTCCTGCGTTTTGAGTTACGCTCCCATGTTGGTAAAGAGGTCCGTTTTGCCCAGATCTCCCGAAATATTCTTGCGCCCATTCCCAGAAAAGACACAAATCCTTCTCACCCGGTTACACTAAAAGACGCATGCCACCACATACCAGCGCATACCAACGCATACCAGCGAAAAGACGGGGTAGACGACATAAGAACCATACATTTTATAGTCTATCGTATTTAATACATCCTACGGAGTGTATATACCAAATTTTGTGAAAAAAATATAATTATAACTTGCCTAATTCGGCATTTTAAAGTCCGTCAATGAGCGCTATGCATTGCAATGTATTATCAATGGGCGGTATACGCCGGTATGCATACCAGCGCATACCAACTAAAAGACGGAGTAGACGATATAGAAACTATATATTTGAAAGTCTATCGTATTAAGTACATCCTGCGGAGTGTATCTATAGACCAAATTTTGTGAAAAAATATTAATTATAACTTGCCTAATTCAGCATTTTAAAGTCTGTCAACGAGCGCTATGCATTGCAATGTATTATCAATGGGCGTAGTTTATATTTCCCACACTTGGTGTCATCCACACCGCTAAGTCTTAACAAAGAAGTCTTAACAATAATTTTATTGTTTGTATCCGTTAATAAAACATACCTGATACTGTATCATATCATTGTTCGTACAAAAAAACTAATTTTTCACAGAGAAAAATATATTTTCATATTGTACTTTTTTGGTCAGACATGATATAAGTCGCAACAATATACCAGAGTGTTTATAGAAACTTATAATTTGAAATCTTTTTATTCGTGATAAATTTAACTGACAATTGAATGACTCCGTACAAGAACCTGTTAAATGCATGTTTTATAGTTTTGAGAAAAACGACTTCAAAGTTTGAGTTCAATATTATTTTTCCTTTAAGAGCTTCTGCGTAAAATAAGTTTGTTTATCAATAATATTGGTAAAGTAAGTTTAGTAATCATATCTAAGACTCTCAGCATGCCTTGCGCACAAGTTTGTTAACTAGTATTTGTCAATAGTCTTCAAGTTAAATATCACAATATTGTATGGTAAATGACATTACCATTTATCGCCTTATGCATTTTTTTCCAGAAATCATGGATATCGATTGGATATCTGTGACACAGCGACTTCATAACCATTCATCTGAATACTTTTGCACATTCAAAATTAAACGTGTTGATATTTGTAAAATAATGTTAATGGTGCTTACCATTTCTGATTTTTTATTCTATTATTTGCAAGAACATGTTAAGTGCGTTTACCGGTGGGATTTGTTACATGTTATTTAGTAATATTTACTGGTAAACGCGCTTAACAGTTTTCTTATAGGGAAATTTGTCTCACTAACGTTAATAGCCATAAACATGTACTTAATTCTGAGAAAAGTGCTTTATAATAGTCGTAGAGCTAAGATTTTTTACACAATAATCTTCCCTACCTCAGCACCTTAAATCCGTCGTTATCAGCAAGAACTTGTTAATGGCGCTTAACAGGTTATTGCATGGAGCCCTTCAATTATTATGAATGTCGTACTCTACTGACAAAACTGCGGCATGATTTATAACAGAAACGTATAGCGATGTTATATATAAGTGAATAAAAGTAGGTCAGATTCATTTATTACTAAAATGTGCAGCTGATATCAGCATACGACACAATTTTTATTTTTTTCCCACACATAGATACTAATTTTTTGAATTGTAGCACGCAAAAGGTGTCATGCTTGACCATTATCGTGCTGAAGTGATGCCGCTGATTGTCTCACCGTCTCGCCATATGTGAACACTTCCTTGGCGAGCCGGCAACATGAAAGATACACACCTTTTCAAAGGAATCGCTCGCAAAATGTCATCGACTGCATATGTTTATTTATTGGTTGTTTATTTATAATGCCTTATATACTCACATGTATATACTTGTTACTTGTATAGAATAATAGTGGAAACATGAAAATGTGAATGAAACATTCAACATTCAAGATAAAATTTCAATTAACATACAACAACGCTATATATAAATAATTATTTAAAAATAATAATAATAATAATAACATAACTAAACTCCATATAGTATTACTATTTGAATAATAAAAAATAAAACCATTGTCGCCGGCATTAAGTTAAGTCATTATACGGCCTATGAGGCTACGTCCTGCATTTCTTTTCAAATAAAGAACTTTGCGCGTTTGCATGCTATTATAATGTAATTTATATCATTATTTTCAGAATTGAATAAGCTTTCTGGTGACATTTATTAGGCCTACATGTCTGTATGGTCACAATTAAAAAATATGAATTTGCGTTTTCATGCTGTAATATATTATGCTGTAATATCTTAATCTTCTTCATTGATGAGGAGGTGTGATTGTCACTGAATAGCAGTGATGACAATGAAGCAAGCACAAGACATTGAGCCATTGTAGAGCCATTGTTGGTTTAAGGTTGGAACACCGTCTACGACGTTGGCCCAGCATAAAACCAACAATGGCCGACTGGCTCGTTGTCAACGGCTTGAATTGTGGATAAGTACCTGGTTTCGATGCCACTTAAACATGTTAAATCATTGTACCTCGGTACTTTATGAAGATTCGTTATCGAATTATTGCATATAATAATTATAGCCACATGGCATATTACGGCTATAACAGCTGATTATCATATTTTGTATTCATATTTACAATATTTACCAATAAATGTTATATTACTTGTGTTTGCATATAACAGCTATATGTCGGCCAGGATCTTAGCACTTTTAGGGTTAATGTGTCGAGTACAATCAAATCGGCAGTTACGTCACAAAACAATTAGCCTTAATGTTAACCCTTTAAACTCTTTCACGCGTTTCGGCCACCATCCCGCTGTCACACTGTTGACTTATAGGCCCTATATATGCCTCTAACGGCTAAATTAAAACTGTGAAAATTTCGAAATTAAGCAATTTTGTAACATTATATACATAAATATGTACGGAGTACGTTAGTAGACAGATATGTGTTACCATGTGATAACCATCCTAATGGAAATTCTTAACTTCTTGGTCGTACGGCCATGTAATAAATACCACCAAGAAACCTACTGATTACTGAAAATAATGACATATTATATTATAATCGCACACAAATTCGCAAACTTATTCATTTGGGAAGCCGGTAGACATGTTGTTAATTTGCACTGATACGAAGTTCAGCTTTGTTAAATTGACGTTTCTGAATATAGAATTCAGAAATGTGTCTTTTTATGGCGAAGTGTTTTTGTTTCGCATGTACTTGATTTTGTACTTGATTTCATCTTAATACTTGAGTTAATCTTAATAATTTAATTATTCAATGAAATTAACTTAATTCAGCAGTTATGTCGTGTACTGTATTGAATATGTTCAATTCAATCTGCAACTTGTCATAAATCGAGGATATTTATGATGAGTACTGGTGTGACTAATGCTCATACCATCATCTAATGTTTTGTCCAAATCGGTCTATACAGCAGCATATGTGCAGTTTATTCCCTACATTTATAACTTATTTCAAAAATTCATAACTTGAGAAAAATATTAGCTCGGTGCACATATAATTGGTGTATACACTACTGTATTGAATGTGTCTAATTCACTATGCGACTTGTCATAAATCGGAGATATTTATGATAAGTAGGCCTACTGGTGTGACTAATGTTCATAACATATATGTATATAATACATTTTTACCTAAAAAAGAACAGTATTTTGTTTATTATTTGTCTTGTTCTGTTTAATTTTTATTAATATATTTGCATATCCGGCCACATACACTAAATGATATAGGCCTACAGCACATATATCCCAGCAGAAACAAGACGTCGCCCAACATTCATTAGTCTGATTCGGGCCTACTACCAGCGCTAACTGTACCTATGGCTATGCGGTTAAGGACATAAAAACTGGGGATTTTGATCGTTTGGCTGATTGTATCAATATATATCAATATTAGCTTTATGGAATAATATTTGAGCTGATGATAACATATAGATACCAGAAATATAGTTGCATTGGGTGGCATGCGTTGGTATATGCTGGTATGCGTTGGTATGCGGTGGTGTGTGTTGGCATGCGTCTTTTAGTGCTTCCCCTTCTCACCCCATGTGTCCATCCGAAAATCTCACATAACAGTTATACCTCATATCACAGATAGCGAAAACAGTATGTGCTTACAATTTATCCACATAATTACAACATTCCTGTATTTTTCCTAACTCACCAGAAGCGGAAACAACCATTTAAAGCAGTAATTTGGGTAGGGATTCTGTAGTCAGTAGCCACCCCCCTTGGATTTCGGCTCATTTAGGGTGGTGAGACCATATATAAAAATTAAATTATTTTTGTTTTATTTTTTTCAAACAAGGATGGAACAGCAAGTTGTTCTGATCAATATATTTTTTAAATTTTTTGAATACATCGAATAATGTTGCTTAGGGAGCTCTTTTATTAGGCACTGATATTGTGAAAATCAGCCCCTTTTCCACAATTCTGCACTGCGGGAAACGTTGTTAGATGAAGTTGCAGTTCTTCTCTTATTTAATCACAATAGGTAGTCATGGTGACCATTTATTATTTAGAATTATGAAGAAAAATAATATATCAATTGGGATAAATGGTTAATGACATTACAAAGGATTAAACTTCCCGTATTTTTCTATGTATTTGTACCATACAACAAGTCAAAGTAGCAAAAGAAAACATGTTATCTACGAATTACCAACCAAAACACGCCCTCCTGGGCCTATCTTCAAGTTGTCACATCCATCCATCAATTATATGTCTTTTATTCGAAATTTTACAGCCTAATTTGTTGCATCGACTATCAGAATACAATTAAACACAGTTTGAATACTTTTTCTTTCTATTCAACAACAGAAACAGTATAATATATAATCTTAACCCTGCTTCAATGCCCTATACACACATAGTCTCACCACCCCAAATGCCAGTCCCATTGAAACGCATGTATAATGCCAATATTCCAAGGGCCGAAATCACCACTTTCGTCCCTAGCTGCCCCCCTATGTGACACACCATAATAAAGCCTAAGCTGTCTTTTTTTAAAAACTGCTTCGAAAATGGTATGCTAACTTCCTGCGTTTTGAGTTACGCTCCCATGTTGGTAAAGAGGTCCGTTTTGCCCAGATCTCCCGAAATATTCTTGCGCCCATTCCCAGAAAAGACACAAATCCTTCTCACCCCATGTGTCCATCCGAAAATCTCACATAACAGTTATACCTCATATCACAGATAGCGAAAACAGTATGTGCTTACAATTTATCCACATAATTACAACATTCCTGTATTTTTCTTAACTCACCAGAAGCGGAAACAACCATTTAAAGCAGTAATTTGGGTAGGGATTCTGTAGTCAGTAGCCACCCCCCTTGGATTTCGGCTCATTTAGGGTGGTGAGACCTTATAGCTAGGCACTTGACAATAAAATATAATTTACCTTTTTCATTAACTCTGCTTGATTAATTTTATTCTACAGGGTCTTACGATTTTAAAAAGGTCTCATTTTTCATATTCGGATAAGGAATAAAAAAGTTACTGCAAAACATGTATTTTGAAACAGGCTTTTTTTTGTGTTAGTCTACATGATAACATAGAGACACATTGAAATAAAATTGTGATTTTTTACTGTTTTTTTATGGTCAGCACTGTACTGAAAAGCTGTAGCTGCTCAACAAAGGTTAAAATTTGGCACAGTGATAGCTATAAAAAACCAAAACAAAATGCTTTTAAAATTTTTAAAATAAATTAATTAGTTCTTGAGATATTGTCATTTTCGCCTATGCAAATTTGCCTTTTCACCGGTATTATTAAGAACCACAGAATTTCTGCAGAAAAAAGGCTCTTTCTAATAAAAATGAAAAAACATCACAATTTTTCTTGAAATTAACAATACTTTATCAAATTTAAATATATAATAAACTCACATTTTTAGGTTCGTTAAATATTATGGAACGTGATTGCACATTTAATTATTTTTTCGGTGACCTTGACCTTCAATTATGTCAGTAAAAGGTCAAGGTCAAAAGTAAAAAAAATGCTAAATTTCACTTTATGCCAATTTTTTGTGGCCTTGAAAAAAGTATCTGCTACCCCATTGATTTTCATAAAATTTTACAGGAATGTTCGAAAATAATATATACTTTAACTGTACCAATAGGTTATTTTATTGTACTAGGTCCCAGAACAAAATATTTAGTTATAGAAGTACAAGCTGATTTTCATAAATCTGTACATTGGGCGACAATACAGGTTTCGCTGTTATTTCTCTTCCAGACCCTAGTTCCAAGTTTAAACCATCATAAAAGTTATTTTTTCAAATAAATAGAGCTCATTTTTATGCCTTCAGGGACCATACCATTTATAGCCTTTTTTTACATGTACAAAAAACGACCAAAGAACGACGTCATAAATTTGCGTTTTTTAGACCCCCGTTTTATGTTTACACTAGTGCCTATAGCTTAGCCTAGACTAGGTCTAGGGGTAACGTTAGTATGCACTTTCGGCCGGGTACGCAATTTCGGCCAGCAGGATAACTCATTGCACATTTTGATAAAAATGATAAAATATCAACAATGTCAATGTTCAAGTCTACAGGTTAAACTCTAAAATTAAAATTATCGTTTATTTAATAATATAGTCTTGTCAGACTTGTGTCTTCAACTTCAAGTTCAACCTGGCTTAGCATGCTTAGTGCAAGTTAGGCCTAAGCCTCTAAGGTGGATAAGGTGGAAACATCCGAAGACGTCATGTCATTTTGGTGTGTTTTTTCGTGTTTTTTCAGCATTTAGATCTATGTGAATTTGTGATACACTGCAATAAAG
Source organism: Flabesymbios commensalis (assembly GCA_964017125.1). Lineage (NCBI taxonomy): Eukaryota > Metazoa > Annelida > Polychaeta > Terebellida > Flabelligeridae > Flabesymbios > Flabesymbios commensalis. Next base: position 40,897,345 of record OZ024910.1, on the reverse strand, counting down.
GACATATTTTTCTTTGTTCTTTTGTTCTTTTTGCTCACTATTACTGGTAGAAATGAAGCCACCATCGTAGAATTAAAAGAGTTATTTGTATGAATGGCACTTTTATCACCTGTTCTGGCAATTATGAATAAAAGGATGCCAGCTCTCGCTTTTAATTTCATGATAGCTGCAACAAATGCTTGAATAGGTAAGTGGAACAGGCATGCTGTGGCCCCTTCTGATAATTTTTTTTACGCAGGTGCCATTTCTAAATTTTTTGTAAAAAAATACAAAAAATGAAAATAGACTATGTCCATTTGATTTGATTTGATTTAAACTCAATCAGCTTTTCAGCTTATTGACGGGCATCACTGTGTTATTACAGGAGCTCAACTCTCTCCCTAAAAAGAGGAGCACACCCTCACATTATAGTTCCCATTTATAAAATCTTGTCATTCTCCAAATTTCTTTTTTCCCAGTTTTTCAAATACATCATACTTTTCCAATATTTTTCCCATTTTACCCTTGTGATAATACAAGATCTCTTGCCATCCCCTTTATTACCCCTTCCTATTGCCACAGGTTCCAAATTATAATGTATTTTTCAAATTTTCCCCTATTTCTTTATTATAATCACAATAGTAATGAAGAAATGGAATCTTGTTTCCCTTTCATTGCCCTATGAGGAAGTTCTGGAGAAAAATGATGCCAGCTCTCGCCTTTAACCCTTAGAGTGGTATTAAAATGTGGCATTTACACACTGTGAGTGGCAAGGGGTTTTGTCCAAAAAATATTTGAAAAATAGACATTTTGACTAATGCCCAACACTTCTAACAAATCGGTCGGAACCCAACCCAAATACACATGGTGACATAGGTTGAGGTTGGGCTTCATATGGGAGTTACCCCAAGGTCATGGTAAGGTCATCTCAAGGTCACAGCAAGGTCAAATCAGCTGGAAACGGTTGAAAATAGCTTATTTTTGTAGTTTTTCTACAATTATGTTTACTTGAAATGTGTATGAATGATGGCTTGACACCTACCTAGACTTCAACACGGACCTATACCAAAACACCCCGAGAGTTTATGGAGGTAATATAAGGGTTCGAGGGTTTTTGCCCCCATCAAATCACCCTTGTGTCACCCCTCTTTGATCTAGCAGAAAAGGTCAGAAAATATTAAAAAAATATATATATGGACCAATGGCCAGCACTTACAATAAATCGTCCGGAACCCAACCTTGTGTCACCCCAGTCTAATATGGCAGTTCCAAAAATAATTAAAAACAGATGTATGCCGGTATTTGGACCAATGGCCAGTAGGCTCTACTTCCAATAAATCGACCTGACCTCAAACCAAGTACCCATGGTGACATGGGTCGGGGTTGGGTTTCATAGGGGAGCTACTCCAAGGTAATGGTAAGGTCATCTCAAGGTCACGGCAAGGTCAAATCAGCTGAAAATGGTTGAAAATAGCTTATTTTGGTTATTTTTGCTACAATTATGTGCATGATGTCTATGGTGGCTTGAAACCTACCCAGACTCCAACACCGACCTATACCAAAACAAGCTATACCAAGTTATGGGGGTAATATAAGAGTTGGGGGGTTTTTACCACAATCAAATCACCCTTTGTTCACCCCTGTCTGTAATGGCAGAATTGGACCAAAACGGCCTAAGACACTGATTATGTTTTGACCAATGGCCAGTATACATTAATTTCATCTGATAAAGCCCAACCTAAGTACACATGGTGACATGAGTTAGCCTTGGGTTAGCCTTCACATGGGTGTTACCCGGAGGTCATGACAAAGGGTGTGCAAAAGTTACTTGGCAAATGCTTCTTTGAAGCAGCCTTGCTGCCAACTCAAAACATGCTGCCATGTGTGAGATATGTAGGTTTTAAGTTGTGCTTGTCAATAAATCACGTACGTTACCGAAAAAACGTACATTTATTTTTTGTTCAAGTACTGCTTGGTACGTCGAAGGTGGGGCGTACAGATTGGATATATCAGTTCAAGGACAAACAACCTAATGACAGGTAAATTTGTATTATGCCAGAGCAATAATTGTTGCTTTTATGAAAGGTTAAGTCCAGGAAGGTCAAAAACGTATGTAGACATTTGACATTTAACAGAAGAGTCTTGTATGTGATCTTTGACTTCTAGCAACGTATGTGATTATTGACATTTTCAGTCACTTGTCGAGAGTAAATGTATAGCTCTGATACTGACACTCATAATCATGTCAACAGTCACATACTGAGAAAAATCACGTACGTGACTTATCAAACATCACATACGTACAATACACTCCCTGTTTTATTCAGTAATTTGCTTCCATCTTCACCTGTGGTCGCCCAGATCGGCTCACTACTGACAACATTATTATATGAAAACCAACAATATATCAAAGGTAACATAGTATTCATGTTAAAAAAAGTTTATGTCCAACATTTGAGTACAGTTGGGGTGGAGGTGTCAAAGGTATGTTTCTCCCCCTGGTGTCCCGTTTTGTAGACCCTGTTTGTTTTAACATATTACCCTTGTATCAGATCATCTCTTCACATCAATTCCACCAGCTATTATATCCCCCATTTCATACGAGAATTATGTAAGCACCACGTACCTGACCCTGAAAGCACCAGGCTCAGAAAAAAACATTTCCTGAGCTCCACATCGAGCAAATCGACTTGCAACTTCTCAACAACAAACTACAGATATTGTACTATTAGGAAATGCAAAAAAATAATAATATATAATGTGTTTTAATTTCGTCTTATCATGTAACAGTTTTGGCCTAGTTTAGTATGACCAGACCCATATATAATCAGGAATTTCCTTCGCATCTGATTACCAACCGCTAACTAATAGGAGAGCCCGTAGTAACAGACTTTTTGACGAGACGTAGGGCTCTCTGGCGTCCCAGTCCTCCTATCAGTAGCAGACTGCCCCCAGTCTGTTAGCAAAAAGATCTCAATCAGGGTTTTCACTAGCGTCTGATTAAAATGCCCCCCACTATTAGCGGGGCACGAGCTGTACCGATTTGTAATCATGGATCCCCTTTGCGTCTGATTATCAGATGCTAACTGAAAGGAGAGCCCATATTGAGTGTTCTGTCCACCAACTCACGTCTTCGGTCCATCCAAGACATACATGTAGAGCTATAACCTCTATAAATCATAGGGCCTGCACTCTGTGCAATGAGGTTATGGGACTCTGATGATTTGATTCTGGAGAAGAAAGAGAAATGCATATCAACTAAACAATGGATACAATCTCCTAATTTAATAACTAAAAGTATTTAATAATAATTCTTTGAATTTTGCTCAGTCTAGTGTGACTGTCTGTCGCCTTGTGTCTTTTGACCAGTTTTACTGTAGTGCATCGAACGTCGATCGTACTACAATCGACGGTCTGCCTTGCCTGGTTACTGGTGAGCGTGTGGGTCTGTCCTGAGCATGAGGATGGTCCTCCGATTATGGGCCCGGCCACATATTGTGACAGAAGACAGTCAAAGTGTAGGTTTAATTATTAGCGGTTTCGTCACAGCCGCATCAAAAAAAGCCATAAGGATACCAGAAACCTAAGATTGACAGTGCCATTACTAGCGCTAGGTAGGCCTAGTAGGTATAAACAGTGACACTGCTGGCAGTGCCACAACTGCGGAGTCACTCGCGGTGAGTGAAAATGAAGGAAATAATCTAGTTATTCGGAACATCGTCGAAAACCATTAAAATTCACAATTTTGTTATATTATAATATTGTACAAAGCCCGGGTAGTGATAATTTGTTCTAAGTCACTCTATCTTAATAAAGATCACTAACCTGACCAAAATACCGTGAAAAAGAATAAGGCGTGTGTCTACAAAGTCGCCAAATTCAGAAGTGAAGTCTGTGGGTAGTGTCAAGTGTGTTGGCCTCGCGCTCTGCCACACCCTTGCAACGGTCGATTGGAGATTTGGATTGTGCTGAATCTGAGAGGGGCTAACAAAGTTGTAAACCCAAATAATTTAATTTATTCCTGAGGTAATGTATTTCGATATAAATATAAATACTGCAAACGAACTTTTTCAAACGTTTTTCCCAAACAATTATTTTTTTTACCGAATGCGTCTCGCCACTAACAAGCATGAGAGTTATCACTGTTATATTATCATCTGATCTGTTACAGGTCGTATTTTCCTCAACCAAATGTGATCCTAACATGTTATAATGTTGCTCTATAATGTTATAATGTTGCCCTTTGTTACATACTGTAATAGTTACTTAAATATCAAATTTCACCACGTAGTGCTCTTAGTTTTAATCCATTTTTATTGTTTTTTTATTATACAGATAGTAGATATTGTGTTACGTACCATAATTTTCAGCTACATAATGACCTACCCAGATTAAGTCCAGTGTAAATGACTTTGTAATTTTATGAAATTGTTTCTTGTCAATGAAATGACTTTTCAGCTGACAGCACTATATTTTTAGCTCCCGCCGTCACCGTAGGTGAGCGAAGGGAGCTATGGATTCTACCTCCGTTTTTTTTTGGCCTCTTCTTTTGCCTATAACTTTGTGAGAAATAACAATTTTTGGTATGTGGGTTACTTCCAGGTGGCTAATGGACGGGTTAAAATATTTTTAATCTGAATTCAATATGCAAGGTTGCAGAGGAGAAAATGATGATGTGACGGCGTTGGGCCGTTGGGCCGTCCGTAAACAATTCGTTTCCGGAGCATATCTCTGAAAGTACTTGTCCGATTGTCTTCAAATTTTACACACAACACCCCTAGGGGGTCTAGTTGATACAGCACTGAGCAGAGCACCTATTCAATATATATTATGTTTATTTTAGACATAAAACACATTGCCAGGAAAAAACCCATAAGATGTGTTCTTTGGCCCATTTCCCACCACCACCTCCGCTGGGATATATCACAGTCAGTGAAAGGCACGCTGAACTTGTTGCAACCACAAAAGCAGAAGCTAGCTCAACACAATATTTTCAAGTAAGAATTGATATTATCATGATTATAGACTAAACAACATATGGATTGTAAAACGCCAGAGCTCAAACTAGGATGATTTTTTTAAATACTGTCTTGTTCAGAATTGTAAATATATGTTCTATTACAATGAAGGCTATCAATTTTATATGAAACATCCTTAATAATTCATGAACTTGTGTAGAACATGTTTTTAAAACTGATTTATCCAAAACCACCAACACTTCTCTCATATCCAGCATATATTGCACTACCATGATGTGAATATATTTTCATATTATGATTATCAAGATTATGGAATATTATCACCTAATGTCCATTTTAGTTTTCCTTTAGTTTGCTTTCTCTTGTCTCTCAAAGCCATGGTACTAACATTTGTTGTAACATATTTTCATTCCTAAATATTTATTCAAGTATCCACCCACTATGTGGTGGTGGAGACTATTGTTTTTGCTGAGTCCGCCCGCAGCCGCCGCCACTGCCGCCGCCGCCACTTGTTTTTGCTCTCACTCGAAAACCCCTACTCAAATATTTGCCAAATATTTGCAGTATGCATACTGGCCCTGGGGAATTTGCCTGGTAAATTTTTTTTTTGCGTTTTTCAGTTTCTTTTTAAGTTCAACAAAATCCAAGATCCTATGTCGCTCTCTAGAGCTTGAACCGCTTCCTTGATTTGTTTTATGTTTGGTCTAAAGGAAAGACCTTACCCTGCACATGTGCTGATTAGTTTTTGGTGTGATTCCGATAATATAAACTTTGATTTTTTTACGTTTTAGAATTTTAGCGGATGTTTCAGTTTTGTTCATTTTGTATATCATCAAAATTTGATAATGTAACTATACACCCCTGCTCGAATTATTTCTAAATATTTGCAGTATGCATATTGGCCTTTGGGAATTTGCCCGGTAGATTTTTTGGCGTTTTTCAGCTTCTTCAACAAAATCCAAGATGGCTGCTAAAATCCTATGTCACGCTCTAGAGCTTAAACTGCTTCATGGATTCGTTTCATGTTTGGTTCAAAGGAATAACCCTACCCTGGATGTGTGCTGATTATTTTTTTGTGTGATTATGATAATAAAAACTTTTATTTTCTTGTAGCTGGGCGTCAGCCCAGGTACATAGTTATCAGAATCTGGTCTCTGAATTTGAGACAAAAAGTGATGTCATTTCATTCATAAAACTGATAGATGGCTGAATTCCATTCATAAATCTGACCATTGGCCTTAGTTTCGGGGACCCTATCAATAGATACATACGCATACAGCTTCTTATATCAGTTTTATACAAAACAAGACGGTTCGATGTTGACGGTCCCTTAACTACTGGTAGTAGGTTTGTACTCAAGTCTGTCCAAACAGAAATGTTATTGGTTGATCAGCAATGGCCCTTGTCCAGTATAATTAATCAGCTATGTTCCGATTGGGCGCAACTTATGCAAATTACAGGGCCCGGTAACAAGCATTATTCTGGAGAGAAGGGTTTGTATCCTGATCAGTGATTAGCCAGCGATGACATCATTTAAAAGTGACACAATAGCTGACATCCATCTCCAAATATGATATGCCCTATTGCTCTCAAGGATTTCCCCTCCTGGGATATACTGCATGCTGATTGGCCAGCAATGACATTATTTATAAAACATGTCTGACCTCAATAGCTGACCTACCGTAACCTTATCTGTACATAGGGGCCAACAACACGTCACAGCACTGCTGATGAACTGAGGGAGGGGTGGTATTCAGTTACCATTAATATCGTTATCCCGCAAGGTTTCTGGTCAACCCAGCAACCACGATGCGTTGACTCAATGTCGATACAATATTCGTCCGATGTCGCAGACGCTGGACCAACATTAAATCGCATTGGGTCTGCTGACCACCTGTAATCAATGTTGTGTTGTTCATCTGGTCTTGACACACATTAGCCTATAGTCTACCCAGCATCATCTGCACCAGTCCAGTCTCAATTCACGCCGAGCGTTGCGTGTTGCAAATTACATGGCAGAGTGAAGATGACCCAGCATACACAAGACAGTTAATCAATGTTGGTCTAACGTTGGTCCAGCATCGTAGACTGGGGTATAGGCACTACACACCACAGCTGATCAGCATGATCTTTGAGTCTGATTGTCACCTCATAGACATATCCACACCTTGTTTCCCAATTTTCCTGTCGTAGGCCTACATAATACATTGTAAATAAGTTGTAAACCCTAATATAACACAACGTAGCAAAAAAAATTGCAACTGAAGGTTGTGGACAGACCTTGGGTTGTCACTGTTGGTGTTGGCTCTTCCAGGGCTACAACATGGCTCACCCCAGTGGGGGATGGTGTTTTCCTACTGATGTTTGCTAATGCACAAAGTCTCAACTTCTGTCCGGGTAGGTTACTGGCAGACTCAATTCAGCACCACATGGTTACCCCTGCATTCTATTATTGGTGTAGGCCGGCCTATCAAGCTGGAAGGGGGAAAGAGTCTGGTTGACATACTAAGTCATCTGAGGGGCGCACCATTTGATATCTGGGGGGGGGGGGGCTGGAAAAAAAATTGTTAAAAAAAAACACCTCTAGACCCCCCCCCCCCCATATATCTAATGGTGCGTCCCTGACTCCCGAAAGGCTGAATTATCTCACTGTGTTTTCTGTCAAAGCAGTGTTACCATGGAAGTTGCAACTAAGACTTGAAATTCAAGTACAATGCAGACTGCTCAATATCTTTTAGTAACATTGTCATATAGCCTTATTATGTTTAATGTTATAGGCCTACTGTATGTGGCATCTTCACTCTGCCATGTGATTTGCGGCATGTGTTGAGCTACGCTCGGCATGAATTGAGACTGGAATGGTGCAGATGTATAATATGTATGAATGGTATAATCTCACAGTAAAGTATAGGGGAGACTGGGGCACCTTGGGACTTTGGGCACATGGAGACAGGCCTGTTTGACAGAAATTATATTGCGATTTGTTCGCCAGCTGGTCAATGGGACCAAAACTAACCAATTTACATTTTCCACCCTGTTTAAGCTTATAGGTCCATTTTTTACATGAAAATTACTTTTTTAGGATGATCAATATCTGTGCCTATAGATCACGTAAAACTTGATTTCCCTATGATTTTGGTGGTATCGTACACCTGTGCTATCACTTTATCACTTACCGGGGGTATGTATAATTTGCTTCAAATACACCCCACACAAAAACTATGAATAATATCGGATATGAGGTCAATCAGGGTTTCTCAATGTGCCCCAAAACTGTCTCAACGTGCCCCGTGTCTATCTCAGTGAACAGAAGTAATGTTTTCATATAATTCTGTTTATGGTTAATATAGTGATATGCATGAATGATATAATCTCATAGTAAAGTATCCCATATCTGCAAAAAATGATGTTCAAGACATGCCACCCCTTGCCATTCTACTTGATAGCTGGGGGGTATAATTTTCTGCTCATTGTAGTCTAGCCATTCATTTAAAAATTATATGCATAGTGGACAAATCTAATATCTTGATGTGACGTGGGCCTACCTACTCTACCTAGGCAATGAAGTTAGGCCTGAAACACATACTGTGTAACAGTCGACCCGTGCTGGTTTTGGCAACATCAGATGCAGTAGGCCTACACCTCTATATTTGGAGATTTAATTCAGCTCTATGATAAATAGCCAAACTTAAGTTGTTGCCGGTCTGACATGACAAACTTAAAATTGGGACATTTCCAACCTCAGTCAAGGTGAAGCTGTGACAAGAGGATGAGCATCATTTAATTATCCATTGATATTAGTCTCGATATAGATAAAATAAGCACACAACATTCTTCGTTCATTTACTGTTGTCGCCGTTGCATGGCGTGTGTTGCGATCAACAGTAAAACATCACAATTTTATCAAAATCACAGATTTGACACGCATATATAAGGACATGCGGTTATGAGCGAGTATGCCATTCTGAATGACACACCCTTATCAGTGAACAATTTGTAGTATTTCCTTTTGCCCTAGCTACATGAGGCCTTTGGCCCTAGTTACTTTTGAGGATTTTAGCTGATATTTCAGTTTTGCTCATTTTGGCTATTATCAAAATTTGGTAATATGGTTATACAGCTCAAATTTTATCTTTCCCTTTGTGTATGCTCAGTGGCCCTGAGAAAAAAGTCAGGAGAATTATTTTTCTTTTTGCATTTTTTCAACAAAATTCAAGATTGCTGACAAATCTTATGTTACTCTGTGATAGTACTGTATTTCTCTATAATTAATGTACTATGTGGGGCGGGTGGAGATGCAAGCTCTGCCCCTCAGACAAATCTAGTTTGTGAATAGAATACTAAAATGAAGTTTAAAAAAATCTTGGTACACCTAAGCTGATTGATTTAACTTTTTAGCTCCCGCCGTCACCGTTGGTGAGACGGAAATGAAATGAATCGGGCTTTAGGCCACCTTTGTGCACATATAGGCTAAACTGGGCCAGGAGAACCTTCTGAGGATGGTGAGATGAATGAGATGACACTGTCCTCCAGACACAGGATTCGAAATTCGAGCCCTGGCGGTCTGAGGCCGAGCACGCTACCTCTCGGTCACGGAGGCTCCCCACAATACTAACTTTCACACGTGGATGGGGAAGAAACATTTTTGTTTCTTTCAAACCGCCGAGACCGGGAACCGAACCCCGAACTCTGGCGTGAAAGGCAGCGGTGCTAACCACCACCCTAGGGCCCCCGCCCTGGTGAGACGGAGGGAACTATGGATTCCGCCTCCGTCCTGGTTTTTACTTCTTCTTTTGTCTATAACTTTGTAAAAAAATAAGCTAGGATAACAATTTTCGGTATAAGGGTTACTTCCAGGTGGATAATGGACATGTTAAAATATTTTCAATCTGAATACAATACGCAAGGTCGCAGAGGAGAAAATGATGATGTACAGCATTTGGTCGTTGGGCCGTCCGTGAACATTTCGTTTCCGGAGCATATCTGAACTTCGAGTACTTGTCCGATTGTTTTCAAATTTTACACACAACACCTCTAGGGGGTCTAGTTGTGCCTTTTGGGGTATGAACTTTAACCTACTTTTGGTACAGAACTATTCATGACCTATTTAGACGTTTTAACGCACACTTTGTTTCCGAAGCAGATCTCGAAAAGTACTGGGCTGATTACAGTCATATTGCACATACATGTTCTCTAAGGTCCCTAGTTGTGCCTTTTTGGGTTTTTGGACCTTGACCTTGAAGTTGACTGGGTCCAGCACTTTGACCTAATTTATAACATCGGTAAATCCAACTGAAATATTTTGCGGAATATCATGAAAAACGCTCAAGATAGCTACATCATTACTATAAAACAAAATGTATGGTTTCAGAAGAGGATGCATCTTGAAAAATTTTAGGTTATAAAATTCAAAATGGCCGCGTATCGGCCATTATTCACCTCGACAGGCCTCATATTGCGGAATATTATAAAAACCGCTCAAGATAGCTACACCAAATGTTACTATAAAACAAATTGTCAGGTTTCAGGAGAGGATGCATTTTAAAAAATTTCAACATTTAAAATGGCATTACTCACCTCGACAGGCCTGATATTGGGTAAGCCGCGCTAGATAGCTAAACCATTACTATAAAACAAAATGTGAGATTTCAGGAAAGGATGCATCTTGAAAAAAATTGACTTGATCAAATTCAAAATGGCAGCCTTTCGGCCATTATTCACTTTCACATGCCCGTTATTTGGTAAACCGTGCTAGATGGCTAGACCATTACTATAAGACAAAATGTGAGATTTCAGGAGAGGATGCATCTTGAAAAATTTAGAATGATCAAATTCAAAATGATCGCTTGTCGGCCATTATTTGTGCTGCTAGATGGCTAGACCATTACTATAAAACGAAATGTGGGATTTCAGATGAGGATGCGACTTGAAAAATTTTGACTTGAGCAAATTTAAAATGGCTGCCTTTTCGGCCATTATTCATTTCCACATGGCCAATATTTGGTAAACCGTGCTAGATGGCTAGACCATTACTATAAAACAAAATGTGAGTTTTCGGGGGAGGATGCACCCTGAAAAATGTTAAAATTACGAATTCAAAATGGCCGACAATCGGCATTATTTACCTCGATAGGCCTGATATCAGGTAAACCGTGCTAGATAGCTAGACCATTACTATAAAGCAAATATGACTTTTCAGGAGAGGATGCATCCTGAAAAAATTCGACTCGATCAAGTTTAAAATGGCCCCCTATCGGCCATTATTTACATTCACATGCACAATATTTTGCAAACTGTGTTAGATGCTAGTCCATTACTATAAAACAAAATGTGAGGTTTCGGGGTAGGATTCACCCTGAAATTTGTAAACTAGTCTATATCAAATTCAAAATGACCGTAAATCAGCCATTATTTACCTCCATTGGCCTGATATCGGGTAAACCGTGCCAGATAGGTAGACCATTACTGGGAAACTGATTAGGATCATCAATTTCAATGGAGGTTTGCAATCTCTGACAGACTGTCTAGCTCTTATCTTACTCTTAGACTGAGCCTCTGAGACCTAGTTGTCCTGCGTCTTGATTTTTGACCTAACCTAAGACTACATTAATAACCCTACACAAAATTGCCTAAATCAAATTCTAATCCGGAGTGGGATCTCCTTGACTTATGTAGTCTTGTTTTATTTATTTTCGCAGACATTGTGAAAATAATTACTAGTATGTCCATTAGTAACTGAGGAATTATTGAACTAATTTTTTTGTATCTTTATAATGTACATATAATAACAATGTTAATATCATGAGAGGACTGATAGCTTTAAATATAATTTAAAAACTGTTATTACAGAATCATCACTACCCAGAAGTGAACATATCACAGGAGCTTCTCAGACCTTCCATGTCAAGAGAAAGTGCTCGATCTGCTTTTCTTGAACATGAAGACACTCATAAAAAAAGATTATGGAGAGCTTGGTATGTAATATTACACTTCTGCTGTGTAAGCTATTCATATCTAATTATTTCACACAAAAAAAATAGATTTTTTTTTTTAAGAAAATTAAAGACAGGTGATATATTGTTTGAACTATACTCAAATGTAATGAATTTAAAACCTCAAAGCCGACATTTAAATGGTAATTAAAAAAATAATCATGAGATATTTTTGCGTTGGATAGGTATGAGCATGGCCTTACTGGTGTTTTGGAAGAACTGGCAAGCTGGGAAACAGGTGGAACAAATATCAGGATTATCTAAATGCGCATTCAACATTCCTAAATTGGCATGATGCTTTTAATACTAAGTTTAATAAAATTACCATAACTTATTTGCTCCATATTTCTATTTAAAAATGATGCTACATTTTATTATTGTTGTGTATCAGAATTGATCATACAGTACTACTTTGTTGTATTTTCAAATTTAATTTAATGTAGATTAATCTATGGTTGAAATTTTTAATAATAACAGCTCATAAATAAGTAGTATTGTTGACTGTTATTAGGAAGTGAATTTTTTTTGTGATGTTGGTACTGGTACCCCTATGCATGATGGTGAGATTCCAACAATGCCTGATCAAATTTTTCTGCATATATATATCTAATATTTGGTAAGTGATCTCTATTTATTTTTTCAGGAAGCCATGGTAGCAGTAAAAGAAGCTGGTTGACAACTGTCGCTTGCAGTGTGTTAGCAAGTGTACGATGGGTCAGTTCTTTACATGGTTCACTTTTCCCGCATCTTGCTGTAAGTATTCTATTAAGATATTATAAAAAAAATAATTCTAGAGCACTTAAGTAATGAATTTGACTCCTAGCTAAAAAAAAATTTGTAATTATGTTTTTGCTGTGTTCCAGTGTAAATCAGGTTCTATTTGTCGTTGTTGCTTTTGAAATTTCCCAGCTTTTGCTAGGGACCTCAAATTGGCATAAACAGCTATAACTGAAATTAAGATGTGTCAGGGTAGTACAGAAAATATATTACTGTACTTGCTGGACGATACCACGCACTGGTCTATACCGCGCAAATGGTCAAAATAGGCCTTTCTTAGTGCTTGAGCCTTACACACCGCGCACTCTTTATTTACCGCGCAATTCAAAATATCGCTGTGACTCGGCAGTCGCCAATGCTAATGGTGTGTTATAGTAAGATTGATTTGTGACGGCTCGGGTCCTGGATAGGCTAGCTATTAGATTGTGTTTAGTATTATTATAATATTATAATAATGATAATTAACAATTCTCTTTATGTTTAGTTAAACGTGCTGCGGTTCAATAGAATCACGTAACACGAATATAGGCCTACGCACGTTTCTGTATGTCAGGGATTGTCATTCGGCCACGTGGGAACTAGCTGGTAGCCAGTACACATACCCCCGCCAGACGGTAATCAGGTGATTGTTGCATTGAAGGTGTGACATTTTACAGCCACGGGCTTTCATATATTGGGGAGCGAAATTTCAAAACTGCAAGCCCTATAATGTCGTCTAGATTCCGTCGCTGGCACGCCAGTAAAGCATGTGGTATCATCCCGTGTGGTGTATGCGTACTCAGCAAACACGAGGCGATGTCCCAATGTTGTTTTAATGTTGGGCCAACGTCGAAGACGGTGACCCTACAATAAAACAATATCGGGTCAATGTCTCGGGTTTGCTGGGTATGTACATACTCTCAAGTGCCAAATAAACATACCTACCAGAATAAAAATACTTATCGGAAAAATATTCTAAATTCAATAAAAGTACCTACCAGAATACCTACCGGACAACTGTAAAATTACCGGTTTAAATTGTATGACAAAAGGATGCATATTTTCTAAAAATTGTGACTATTATTGGTGTTATTACTCCTAAACAGTATTATATGTCAAAGGGATATTCAATAGTTTGATGTAACAATTTCAATACAGTTCTATGAAAAAAGAGGGAGCCATGTGGCCCATACCGTGTTGAAAAAAGGGCCAACATATAAAATTGTGGGCCAATACCAAAATACCCCCAGGTCTCGTCAAATGATTAAAATAAATAGTAGCCAGCCAAGCTACCAGTAATAAAATTGGGGTAGCCCCCATTTGAGAGCTCAAATATGCACTTGGGCGCTAGACACACTACTGGGGAAGCAGGTTGAGGGTGAAAGTAGGCCTACCCCTTCTCATTTTTGTCAAATTTGAAAGCAGTGAGAACTTTTTTTGTTATGTTAAGAGTTTGATGCAGAAGTGAAATATCAGTTATTATAGAGGGTTGAGATGTGTCTCTGAAATTTGCTGAGCGGTAAACATAGGCCTACAGCACACATTCAACATGAACAGTTTCAAAGACTGGGACATTTTTAATGTTGACCAGTAAATAGATCTACCCCCTGGTACATTTGCCATTAAAGCAAAGTTAAAAATAGTCCACCGAAAACGCATGGCATGGCCAAGAATTGATAGCAGATCTGCTAATTTATACTGTACAGTAGATCAGCACAGATCTGTAATAAACTGTCAGTGAAGACCTATCAGCTCAGCAGGCCTGCCTGCCTTCAAAACACACAGGTCTGCCTGCCTTCCAAGCAGCAACACGACTTCAGCCTGATACTTCACGGGATGACTTTTGACTATCATAGCAGAACAGAACATGGTCCACACAAACAGCAGCCAGGCAGCAGATTTCTTCAATTGATTGATCATTCACATACACTTAATACAGTGCATGTGATTGGCTCCCAGAGTCATCCAGTAAGTGAACTAGTTTCTGATTGGCCCGTGTCGGTCACATGGGGCAGCTATGTGCACAAAGCACCAAACGCCGAAATATTCATAGGTCTGACTCTGGGCTTGTTACAAACATGAATTAGCAACAATATGACAAAGCTGCTGAAAAGTCAACAAAGCCTGATTGATGTGCATTACAGTTTAATATGCTGTAGTGGCTGGGTGGGTGGTACATCACCAGGTTTGTCTTAACTAAACGTTAATGAACAACGGACGGTTAGTCTGTAATCTGGCAATACTTTAACGTTAAACGGACATCGCCACGATGCGCATATACTATCTCTAGGCCTTTGAATTTAGGTGTGTAGTTCACTGAATGACAGTCACTGGGAAATCACTGTAGAGAGAGTAGACTCAGGTGCATTCTGTATCATGGTGTCGGTTGGGGTGCGTGTGTGTGTGTACGCCAGGCTTGGGGTCAATGCACTCGGTACTTCGGTACTTTGGTACTCGAGTACAGATTTTGCAGTACTCGTCGGTACTCGGTACTCGTACTTTTAAAAAGTACTTGTACTCGTACTTGTACTCAAGAACTTTTAAAAATAAAAGTACTTTTAACGAGTACTTATGAGTACTTTACAAGTACTAGTCATCTTAAATTTATTCAAAATAGCTCACATTCAAATCATAAATCAGCGGTATATGGAACATTCAGTTAATGATTCGTTTACCATCCGTTTAGCAATTATATTGAAAAATGATTTAATTGATACTTTGAAATTATTTCAAATCTAGTCCAATCACTTACACCAACTTAAAACAGAAGTGCACCTTTTTTACAATATCATGATACTAATTTCTTGTTCTTCCTTGTATATACTAGTATCCTCGTGTATTGCACAAGATAATTAAATAGCTATTCTTAGAAAAAAGACGTGAGACGTATCTTTGGAAAAAAGGAATACATGTTGATATAATATTTACAAGTGACTATACTATATAGTAGGACTAATAATCATTGAAGGGGAGGGGGGTGATTTCAACAATGATGTCGAGCCATTTTAAAATCACACTTACAACACCTTGTTCTTCGCAGCTAAACCCTAGCAAACACAGGGCATTGAACCAATGGTGGTATAATGTTGGGCCAACGTTGGAGATGGTGTACCAAGATTACTATAGGTTCAATTTCTCGTGTTTGTTGTGACGATCAATCGGTATTTGCATAATATTTGTACAATATTGGCCCAATGCGTAGACACTTAGCCGACATTTCCCCAGCACCGGACAAATAATGTCACTTGAGTGAACAACTAGTAGTTTATAACTGTTATCTTATAAAGCAGTTGAGACTCTGTGTGGACTAAGATATCTTAAAACAGCTATAGCTCATACAACTCTGCACCAATGTTGTGTAAGTACCAAAAAACACGACCGCGACAACGCGACGTTTTATCTACAGTGACCTTACCATGCCGGGCTAATGTTCAAGACATTGGGCCGAGAATTAACCAGCATTGTACCGAGAAGTACATAGGATTAACACATGATATAACAGCACTTTGCAAACGAAGACGACCAAAGTAATTAGACGGCAAACATCATCGTTTAGCTGCGGGACACCACTATTATTTATATATCATTAGGCCCCTATTACAAATCACTTATAATGTGGTTCATCCAAAAAAAATTGGATCCCTGTATATACTAAAAACAAGATTATGCACAATTTTGTCAAGACGTCAGGTGTCTAGCGAACTAAACAACCCTAAAATGTACAATATACATTGTGCTACAAATTAGAGAAAAATATAATTGGACACGTTAGTGTCGCGTAAGGGTTAAAGGTGTGAGGCTACATAATGAGTCAATTGTAGGCCTACGGCGGCTTTTTATAACCCTCTCCGTCCCCGAAATGTGATGACGGACCGAGTATAAAAATAAATATAACAGTGAGGTGCTCCTCAAAAAATATATTTTTGAACTAATAATAGGCTAATTTCTAAGCGCATGCCCGGTCTGAATCTTGTACGGATATACATGTATTATTGTAATACATTTGATTTGATATCACTGTCTCCAGCAGCTAAAGTGTGCCTGTTATTGCAATTCTGCCGTGCAAAGCCAAAAGGCAGTTCTGTTTACTTTACAAGTAAGCAGATACTGCCTTTTGGATTTTCAGAGCAGAATTGTGATCCGTGTAGGCCTACACTTAATAGCCTTGATCTTTTCCATGACACAATGTGTGTTCAGGCTCATTTAGGCGTTTATTACAGTGGCGACCAAATGTTGGCGGCACTGGCCCAAAATTTTACCATCATTAGGACTACTGCAAGTTTTCAAGCTAACGTGTTTTGCAACGTAAAGCTTTAGACACAGACAATTTGTATACTAGTATCAGAAATACATCTGCTAGTATGTACTTATCTATTTATTATGATTCGCCAAATAGTAGGCCTACATGTACATGATGTAGCATACAATACTTTGTACACTGATAGGAAAATGCACTATTATACATATTGGCTGGGACATGGCATTAGATATGCAATATCAATAAAAGGCCTGTCCAATAAAATATAATTTTAATCACTAATATATATCTATATGTGACCCGATCTGGTAAAATGAGTCTATGTCGCATATTTAAATTTTGGGGTTATTAAGATATACCGCACCTACACAAAATTACCTTTGAAATGGTATATCACACAACTATGTAGCGTGTTTAACTTTTTTGTGAAAATGGCATTTGAAGTTCAAAAAGGCAATTTGTGCACTTTTGGAAAATAATCACACAACTGTATAAAAATAAACTAAATAGAAAAATGGTCATTTCCACTCCATTTTCTCAATAATCGTTTGCCAAAGTGCGACTTATATTTAATAAATTATTGAATAAATTTCATGTAAATTAACTACAGTTTACACCCGGAGTTTACAACCAAAGTACTCTGTACTTCTAAAAATCCAGTACTTGTACTTGTACTCGTCATTTTTTCAGGTACTTGTACTTGTACTCGAGTACTTTTGTCCGGTACTCGCCCCAAGCCTGGTGTGCCATACCTTGAGGGTTGTTGACCTTCCTAAATCAGTGTACATGGTGAGATGAGCAGATGAGCGATACCGGATCAAAGTAGTGTAGTCCTTAGCTAGTTCACCACAGCCATCAATCATGTTTCCCCCGACATCGGGTCATTTGGGTTGTAACATCAACCCAGAATTAGCACGCCATCACTTTACTTTACTTTCTACTTTATCATGTTTATGTAAAAGCTTATTTAGGCCTGTAAACTGTGTCTGCCCACGACAACATCTGGAACATCTGTGTCCGGAGGATCTTGCCAGCAGTCTTTTAAATGTGGACCAACAGGCTGTACAGGTTGTACAAACGTATAGGTTGTACACGCTACAGCCCTCATCTACAGTTCACTAGTCCTCGCTTGCCGACCTGGGTGAGGCTCCATAAGGTAAACGTACAGGTACCCGCGAAATATGGCACAAACACACAGCACAGACCATCAGTCATTATGTAGAGGGCTCCTGAGGATAAATTGTAACCCAAAGCACACACACACACACGCCGAGTCATAACAGGGCTATCCATGATCGAAAGGCCCGGGTGCTTGCTTCCAGGGCTGGCTACAAACAGAAAACTGCCAAAAAACGATGTTTATCGCTGTGGCCACCGCAGCCCAATGGAATTTCCCACAGTGCGGCAATTGGGCAAATTCTGCGCTAATGGCGCAATCCCGCAGCCTGTATTGAACGTTACTGAGCTAACCATTTTATTTGCGTAAATCTAATAATATTTATGCTTGATTTAGCAAGAAATTGGCCTGTGAAAAAATCAATAAACGTACCGTTTGTTATAAGCCCATACCGGAAGGATATCCACGCTAAAAAAAATAAACGTACCAGTACGTTTATTCGGCACGATGTGGATGTGCAGTTATATTACACGCTAACACGTAGGCCTAGATATTTACCAATATCGTGACATACTATCGGCAGCTAAAAAATCCTCAACTTGTTTATAATGACGTATTGTACAAAGTCAGCGTGTCCGTTTATTGAGCTGTTAATCCTTCTGACAGAGAGTAACAGTGACAAGTGACATGACATAACTAATCTGTTTGTACTATACCTTGCCTAATAAGCTGTGTTCATTCGACGAGGTTACACTCACAGTCTTGGTCATAACAACACCAACACGATGACAAAACTACTGACCTTTCACAGCTCAATTCTCTTGCCTGAGCGAGCAGACATGTCAGACAGGTTAATCAGTGATCAAGACGCACACCTGTTCTATATTGCGCAGGGGCTAAAAAAAAGTAGCGCGGTATAGTCCAGTAATTACGGTAGAATTATTGTGTGGTTCGCCTTTCGTTTCAATCCTATAATTCATGTTGCTACTCCTTGATGAGTGAATATATAAAAGGAGATAAAAGTGTGTTTAAAATATCTAATGTTTTTTTTGTAGATGTCCAGTGAAGATCTCATAGCTGAATTCTCTGGAAACTCCACATGGTTAGTTCCTTTGATGAGAGAATTATAGATTTTTTGTTGTTAGCACTTTATGTACTTGTACTCTTACAGCATGTACAATCGGTATGATCTGTGTGTAATATTGCAGCATACTTTCCTTGATCTCAGCTCAGCTCTGGCTGCGTTGTGGCCAAAGTTGAGCTCTGTCTGTGTTGAGCTCTGGCTACAACGCAGCCAGAGCTGAGCTGAGCTCTGGCTGTGTCGTAGCCAGAGCTGAGTTGAGCTCAGCTGTTAAAGTATTTAAGTTTGAGACAGAGTTTTGTACATCTTACATTCAAAATTTTCCAGAACAATTCAATCTTTTTTTTGTACATATAAGCATCACTAGCGGATAAATGATTCCTGATCTTAGTCTATTCAACTCAGTGCTCGATTTTGAGGAGACTGAGGCTCCCAAATTTACTGCAGGGCTCTCTATTAGCTTTATGAATGTGCCCTTGTGGCTGGCTACATTTTGGTCTGATGCTTCTATTTAACACAGGTTAATTTATTTCGGGCACACAAATCAAATGATGGGCTCTGTAGATTTTCTAGGTGGGTGCCCTGCTGGCTCTCACCTCAAATCTTCCAAAATAGAGCACTGTTTAGACCCTAATTGGCTTCCAGTTCATACTACAATTTGATCATAGTAGTGGTCACTTTTATAAATTATTGTACACTTGCCTGAACAATATGGGTGAAGATCTCTTTGATGAATTTGTAAAGGTGACCATGTTCACTACCTTGACTAGATTGTCATACAAGATAGAAGCCAATTAGATTTAAGGGTGTTGCACAGGCTAGCATTCTCATAAGGTCGATATTTTTTTCAAACATGTTTTGGTAAAATAGTTAAGAAATAGTATTTGTCAATCAGTTGACAAAAAATCATGGTCCTCTATGCTCGCTGAAGTTGTCTGCAGCCTGTATAATCCTGGCAGTACCACGTGCTTTGTTAAGCCACGTCTTCTGACCGGACTGTGACCCCTTCGCAATATCTGTATTGCTGCATGGTGCTTGCGGCATTGAGATATAACCACCAACCTGCCATCAGCTTGTGTTGAAGAATGCAGTGCGATTTCTCTGGAATGGCAGACATTTATGCTATGATATGAAAGTGTGTTTGCTTACAAGTTGATATAATTGTATTTAATTTGCATCAATCGCATCTTTGTCTAATGTAGAAATGATTTTGTTAAAGAGAAGCTAGTGTGTTGAAATTTCTGGCGCCATATTCACTGCTGTTCACATAGCCTAACCATGTGACACGCAATACTGCCAGGCACAGGAACGCGATCAATCTCAGTCAGCTGCTAACACTGTCCTAGTGGCAACAGCCAACTCTGCACAGGTTATTAAGCATTGTTAAGGAGGTCTATATCGTGTCATAATGAATATAAAATATCTACGAAATACTTTAATTGGTTAGTTTAACGCATCGATACCGAACTGTGAACTTATATTTAGTGAAAATATCAGCAAACATGTCATGAAGTTGAGTGTGTGTACATGTATTTCGCCTGTCAGTTAGTAGTAAATGTAAACAATACAAGGCTACAAAGTGTAGGGGAAAGGTACACACTGTACAGCTTCCAAAAACTACATATACTGAGAGTGATACATCAACTTGTAAATTGCGGACAGTTTTCATTCAAATATTGATTCGGACATAACAATCCTAAAAAATATTCATTTTGATCATTTCTGCTAGGGCAGAAACTCCGATGGTCAAAGAAAAAAATATCCTCAAAATGATGCATCTGCATACCACAAATAATAACAAACATGAAAACTTTTTTGTACCTTTTTACTGTACCTAAAATATTCAAATATTGATACAGACAGACAATTATAAAGAATATTTATTTTGATCATTTAGAAACGCCGATGGTCAAAGAAAAAAATATCCGTAAAATGATGCATCTGTATACCACAAATAAGTATTTTGATAGCTATAGACTCAAAATGTTATATTTTGCTATTCAAGTGCATCTAGCAATATAAATTATACACACACACCATAATATGATTTTCTGTGGCACCAAAATAGCCTGTGCAACTCCCTTAGATACATCAATGTTGCATGCCATTATCTCGCAAAACAATTTACATCAACTAATGAGAGCGTTATAATGGATTAAAAGTACCAAGTTTGGGTAGTTTGTGACGATAATTTGTTTCCATTTTCTACAAATAAATGTGAATATATATAGTTGGATTTTAATGCCGACAACATGTGTTGATACAAATGTTTTTAATAGCTTGGGTGAGAACTTTTGACTATGCAGGACTGTAACATTTCAACAGGGGATCTCATGTCCCTGGGTCTAATAAGTTGCACAGTTCAGCCCCTGTTCATGGAAAACCGTGATACATGAAACACATGTTGGTTTTAATGTTGGTCAACATCGCAGACTTTCATGGCTTAACATTCAGGGTTCCCACTCACCTGGAAAACCTGGAATTTGGCTTAAATGGAATTGAAAAAAAAAATATTTTCATAGAAAAATCATGGAATTTTGTTTCAGTTATCCACATTTTTTTTCAATATCAGAATATATTGCAGAATTTATTCTTTGTCATTTGTGTTTCTTTCTTAGCCTGAGATTTGACTACTAGTGGTTACATGTGCCCGAATCTTTGGCGAAAAAAATATTTAGGTGAATAGTAACAATTTAGGAAAATTACACATGAAGCTAAAACGGAATTGAGCAACCTTTAAAAAAACTGGTATCATAGAAAATCATGGAAAAATCATAGGATTTGCTTTTCTGTTTTGAGTGGGAGCCCTGATTACATTGAACCAGCAGGCCTATAGGATTATCACTTCAAGTTCAATGATGTTTCGGCCATGGTCCAACTGTCTGGTAGTGATGGTAATGATCATGGCTCAAAATTATACACAATGGTCTTCAGTACAGCCTATGACAAATTTGTCAAATAGTCTGATTTGTTTAGCATGTTTAATTATGTCCTGTATATTGTTGCATTTGCCTGCCTCCTGTCTGGTGTAGCTCATCCGGCCTTTAGGCCTATGAGCTTATGCCATATTGTGTAGTCTGTTCTCTGTCGTCTGTCCACAATTCACAAGAAATGCATCTCCTCACTCAATTCTTATAAATACGTTTTCAATTCTGTTTGGTTTGTTTGAAATAGCTTGTGCCTGTGCAATAAACTTCCTCACCGATTTGAGAAATTTTGATTATTAATTAACTTATGATCAAATTAAGACCTAATTAGGGCACTCTGTCCACCACTCACAAGAAATGCTTCTCCTCCCTCAATTCTCATCTGATTTCAATTATGTTTGCTTTGTTTGAAAGAGCTTGTGCCTGTGCATTAAATTTCCTCACTGATTTGAGGAATTTTAATTATTAATTAACTTATGACCTAATTAAGACCTAATTAGGTCACTCTCTCCACCATTCACAAAAATGCTTCTCCTCCCTCAATTCTTATCCGATTTCAATTCTGTTTGGTTTGTTTGAAAGAGTTTGTGCCTGTGCATAAACGTCTTCACGGTTTTCAGAAGTTTTGCTTATTACTCAACTGAATGACCTAATTAAGACCTAATTAGGACACTCTTTCTACAATTCACAAGACATGCTTCTTTTCCCTCAATTCTTATTTGATTTCAATATCTGTTTGGTTTGTTTGAAAGAGCTTGTGCCTGTGCAATAAATTTCCTCACAGATTATAGAAATTTTGATCAATAATTAACTTATGACCTAATTAAGACCTTATTAGGGCACTCTGCCCACAATTCACAAGAAATGCTTCTCTCCCTCAATTTTTATTCGATTTCAATTCTGTTTGGTTTGTTTGAAAGAGCTTGTGTATGTGCATTAAACATCCTTGTGGATTTCAGAAATTGTAATTATTATTTGACTTATGACCTAATTAAGACCCAATTAGGGCACTCTGTCCACAATTCACAAGAAATGCTTCTCCTCCCTCAATTCTTACGTTTATTTGAAGATCTTGTGCATATGCATAGAACTGCCTCACGGATTATCATTTCAGAAATTTTAATTCGTAATCAACTTGCCCTAATTAAGGATGAGCTTCTGTGTCACTCTGGTTTAATTTGCATTGATATAGTTTAGTCTAATGGGACTATGATGAACCTTCAAATGCAAGTTGAGTCACAGATTATACAATACAGTCCCTCACTAGAAGAAGCACTTGTAGATCTATTGATGTTGACAGAATAATGAACACATTGTGCTATACTTGTATACATATCAATACCTTACAATCTTTGACTAATATATTCAGTACAGAAATTAGCATACAGTAATTTAAAAAAAAATTCAAAACAGGTTCAATGCACTAACTTAGAGAACCACAGGGTTCTTGTTTGATTTGAAAGTATTTTGAACTCATTTGTTGAAACTGTTATTTGTGTTAGCAATTCCACCTTAACATAAATGACAAAATACTGACTTTGAAGTGCTAATTATCTATATGTATTCTTCATTCTACAGGCATGATAGTTACATACGGTGTTTTGCATGGCATCCACACACAACCAAATTTGCCGTTGCTTTGAGAGATGACTCGGTTAAAATTTACACTGCTGCACGTCCTGATATTATACCGATTCTCAAACACAAGCAACAAAAATATGTAGCAGATCTGCAGTGGAGGTAAGTCTTGTTTACTGAAGACTGATAATTATCTTAACCCTTACAACTCTGGATTATTTTGTATTAACAAGGTTTTTTTTCAAATTCAAATCATCATAAATGTCTTAGTTAGAACTAGCTCTTTCTGATTTATTTGAATACCTTTGTTATGGGTCTACGGCCATAAGAAACTTTTTAATTCTTTCACTGCGGGGACCCCTTTTATAGTCCGACGTATAAAGTCGGTCCCAGCACTGAAAAGGTTGATTTACAGTGAGATTGAGCTTTTTATATATCTGTTTCATAATTGTTTAGTGTTGAGCAATTTGTTTTGTTTTGTGTGTCTGTCATAGATTTCCTAACTATTTGAATGCCAATCATAGCTCATTCCCAACTGTCTGTTTCCTTAAAAAAAATTCTGATTTAAATTTTGCTATTTGTAGCAAATCGGTGACCCAATATAGTTTTTCTTCTCAAACCATTAGATGACATTTTTTCTGTTTTTCAGACCTTTTTCGGCCTCTCAGCTGGCCGTTGCCTGTCAAACCTGTGTTCTTGTGTGGAATATAGACCCCATGTCTCTTGCTACTAGGTAAATTTGCTATATTATGTTAACTCCCAACTTGAATGTAAGATATTTATCAGGTTGATTTAAATTTTGCCATGGCCTGGCAGTTTATATTTTGTATGTAATGATAAGATTAATAACTTAAATTTATGAAAAAGCATTCTGGATGGATATAACTATACAGAATGACTATAAAAAGGTGTAAGCTCTACTCAGTAACTGCTTGTAACCGGTATGTATGTGATGTAAATAAATAGGCATAATATGTATTTGTTTGCATGACTCTTACCCATGGAAAACTGATTAATAATATATTATGTACATTTTGTTAAAAATGGTTGTGAATCAAAATGCATGTATAAAGCAACTTGTGACAATATTGCTGTTTGCAATCATTTGAAAATAAATAATGTTTACAAAAGAAAATGTATCTATTGCGCAAGTCAGGATTTTTTAAATTTTATCTGAATGTGTCGGTAAAAGGTGCTTAATTTAAACATGCATGTGAAAAATGATGTAGAGATAATTTGAGAGTATCAGTGATACGAACCGTATTTATTCTGATAAGTGCTCATATTCCAATAAGCTCCCACCCCCCTGACTCGAGTATAAAACTCACTATTATACTATATGATCATTAAAAAAGTACTCTAATAAGCACTAATCTCCCGTGTAATCTCAAGGGATATTCTAAATTAACGGTCCAGGCATTTATTGGAATAAATGCGGTATGTGAAAAGTGTCGAAAAATTTCATAGTGGTTTGTTGTAATTAAAAGCTGTTGACAGCATCAACATTGGTGAATTCTGTAAGAAAACAACTTTTTTTTGTAATTTTGCCAAATGAGTTTAGAAACAAGTTATTTAATGTTTTTTGTGTACAAACCTGTTATAATTTGAAAAATTAGATGCCTGAAATATAAAAATATATGTTCACTTTGTAGACCATCCACCAGTTCTGCTCAGGTATTATCTCGTTCAGGCCATTGTCCAGTTACAAGTGTTGCATGGTGTCCTACAGGGCGAATACTTATCACTTCTTCTCCAACAGATACCACTATGAATGTGAGTCTAACATGTATCACTTAATTAATCAAAAGGTGTCAATGGATGTAATAATAATTTATTGGTATGTCACTTATCAATATCTATTTAAATTTTCGTCATGTAACTATATTTCTTTTTAACAGGTTTGGGATGTAGCTATGGAGGCATGTGTTCCTCTACGTAGAGTTGGTGGTGGTGGAGTAACATCACTTGTCTGGTCTCCAGATGGTGGAAAATTATTTGCTTCTTGCCCCTCACCTTTTTTTAGGTTTGTTCTTATTTTGTATTATTATAATGAAATCTGTGCACAAAACAAAATTGATGTGATGTTACTAGGTATATGTAGACATTGATTACTGACTTTGATATATTTCATGATGAATTTGTTCTTTTAAATTAAGCAACTATACAGGCTGGGGATCTGATAAAATATTTTATGGAATCTGAAGCCCAGCTATCACCAATAATGTTTTTGTGCCATAGTTTAGCAGTGTAATGATTGTCAATTAAATTGATCGTCTTGGAATTAGAGGGTGTTAGCTGTTGTTATGCTAGCTTGTTTGTTTCTATTTTTTATTCCTTTGCGGCTGTAATTGCTTAACTATTTTGGTCTGGAATACTTTTATATAAATCTGACTTCCTGGACAAAACACTTTTCTGTTTTGGTGGATTTTTTGTAACTCGCGAAGACGATGTGAGTGGCTCTCAGTCTATTTGTGACGTTATATAAAAGCTGTGGTGAGCAGATTTTGGGGCTCAAAGAGTTCAGCAATTTCAAGATATAGCTGAAAAAAAATATTCAAATTCAGGAAAAAAGTATTCTTTAAAATTGAATTAATGGCGGCTTTAAACCTTTGCGGTTCAGGGAATGAAAAAAATGACAAAGAATAATATTGGCGGATTTACTGTCCCTTGACAGAAACCCTAGATAGGTACATTCTTTTTGGTGCAGAGAAACATTGCCGATTTTGTCAAACCGCCAATATGTAGCAGGCGTCAATATTTTCAGGTTTACACTATTTACAATCCTTACACCACAAGGTTTAACCCTTACAGCCTTGACAATTTTTGTATAAACCATGGAGACCAAAGGGTTATTACCAATTTTAAATTATCATAAATTTCTTCCAGATTCCTTTGAATACCTATGTTAAGGGTCTGCGGGCATTGGAAATATTTTTACTGTTACAGTGCGGGGATCGACTTTAGTCGCCAGAATCTGACATCTACAGACGTCAGATTCTGACGACTTAAGTCGATCCCGCGCTGTAAGGATTAATAGCCTATTTTATAGCACCTTTTATTTCGAATGGCAATATGTTGTCTTTGTAGAGTGTGGGAGAGCAGAGCATGGAGCTGTGAGAAATGGAGAAAGCTTGCAGGACGGTGTCAGGCTGCCTGTTGGAGCCCAGATGGCAGTGTTCTGCTGTTTTCCACCACAGAAGAGGCTGTCATTTACTCCCTAACATTTACGAAGGACATTAAAGAAGGTCTGTCTGCTATCGGGGGATCAGAAGTAGCTGTTAACTGTGTGAATCTTACCAAACAAGACATAGAAACAGAAGATGGCAAAATATGGTAATTGAAAAATCACTGATATAGAGTTAAGCAGCTCTCTCCAATCCATTTGATTCGCAGCATTTGAAAACATCCTTGTGTAAAATTAGGGTTCAGTTACATTTTTCGGACAGAAATGGCAAAATTTATCATTTATCACCAAAATTGTTTCAGGGCTAGCCTATATGCGCCTAAGGAAGTTTAATTGGCACACAAACGACCAAGCCCTTTGGGTAATGTATGTTCAGGTGCATTGAAAATCCCTGGACTGGACATGTTTAGCTTCAAGTTAATTTATTTATTAGGTGTTTAGAAACAATTATTAGTTTTAATGAATAAGACATTATACATGATAGTAGGAAGTTATTTTCTATGTCTAATAATTGTATTTTTGCAGTACTGGATGTATTGTCATAGCAATCATTTTGCTAATATTCACATATGTTATGGGAGCACAATGTCATGTATTCTGCTCCGCAAATTCAAAAAGCAGATATTGCCTTTTGGCTTTGCACGCCTGTGTTGCCTAAAATTTTGTCATGATAGGCCCATATCCCTTTTTTTTTTTAAATTTTCTATCTTTTTTGCAGTGCCTAGCAAAGCAAATTTTAATTTTAGGCAAGACATTAACCCTTACACTGCTGCATAAAATTTTAGGCATGTGTGGTTGCCCACTAAGTAATATCCGGCATGCTTTTTCTTAAAAAAAACATATGATGAACAACTGATATTAAAAGCCATTATATTACAAAATCAGTCAGTTAGCTATCTTTAAAGCGCAAATAGAAAGACACCACAAAACAAAAGTGAAATTTTTCTTTCCTTTTTTTTTCAAGAATTTTCTCAGTGACAGCAGGCATGCGTATGTTTTATTTAGTCGCCCATAGCAGTGTAAGGGTTAATACTTCAATTGCAGTTTATTTGGTCTTTTATATAATTACAATACACATATGTCCACTGATATTTATTTATCAAGCTTGTTGTTTTATTCCAGTGTTGGTGGACGTGTACAGTCCATGGCATGGGATCCGACAGGAGAGAGATTAGCTGTACAATTCAAAGGTTTATAACTTGAGATGTGGGAATTGTATCACATGTATTGTTATATGAAAGACAATAAAATTACCGTATTATCCCTAATAAACGCGCCGGGCGCGGAGACGAAGTTGGGGGCGCGTTTATTATGTGCACAAAAATGTTAATTCGTATTTCACGGACGCACTCGGCCAGCCGCGGCGCCGTCATTAAGCCAAGCCACAGTGGTGAGAGCTCACCAGCTCACTGCACGTGCAAGCCCCCATCCACTCTAACGCCGCCACTCGTGAGCGCCGGCAGCAGGTGTAACTAGTGTGTTAATATAGGCAGACACCTTATGCAGCCACGGCCCGCTATATAGGCCTAGACGACACGGTTACCATTACATTTCATCTTGGAATGTTCTTATTTGGGCACGACGATATCTAAATATGGTATTTGTTTTTCGATACATTAGAATAATAGAAATGCGTCGGCGACATACTGTATGAATGCTTTAAAAAGACGTAGGCCTAACTGATTAAATTTACGTTTAATTTCACACAGTGTGTAGGCCTCAGAATGTCTGCCTATAAATGCAGACCGTCCCGATGACGTCATCTACTCTTGCCGAACTTAGCCCGCCATTGATCAAATGGCGGTATAGCATCTCTGCAGGGACATCGTGTATACAGTCATGTGCGCTATTAAGCATTGGTTCAATGCTGCAACAGCTCGTCTGGGGTTAAGCACGTGTCAAGCCCTGTGTCTCTGCGCTACTATAGTAGAACACGATCCATACCTCACATATTTGGATGACCAGTGGACGCCAACTGCTAACGGCCAAAACATGAGCTAGCACGATAAACAGAGGCTTCAAATCTATACATCGGCGTCGCAATATACGCCGGGAATTTTAACAGGGCGCTTGTAATGTAAATCTGTAAATCAATGATCACTGAGCTTGTGCAATGAACAGTCCTTACTTTTGTTGTAAGCAAAACTGACACGCTGTTGTCATTCTGACACAACTTAACGATTAATTACACAACACACACAGGTGTTAATCAATGCTGGTCCGTCCACCTATACGACGTTGGCCCAGTGTTAAAACAACATGTACAGCAACTAGGCTACATGTAACAGTAGCATACCGCGCTTACACCCACGCTCACAATGCACGCTAACCTTGGCTCAACCATGTTGACACCGCTACACGCAGCAGGCTGGTGTCTGGTAGATTTTTTCAAGCCAGCTAACTTTCTGGTAATACAGGGTACAAGAAAAAAGAGGGGGGGGGCGCGTTTATTAGGGGGGGGGGGGGTGTTTATTAGGGATAATACGGTAGCTGCATCTCAATATACAATAAGTTCATTTCTGTATGTGATTTCTATTATTTTGTTAGATTGATGTTTATTAACTTATAAATATATTTTTTTGCAAGCTGAATGTGTGAATCGTGCCTTGATGACGATAATAGATAACAAATATGAGAGATTTTTAGTGGATTGAGCAATTTAAATTATAATAAACCTCTTTGAGAGCTACATTCTAATCTAAAATTATCTCGATTAACATTTGAACCTAGATTTTCTGCAGGATAACTATTTTGCATACTGTAGATTGTATTTTCAATGGATGAAAATATATATTCAACAGTTTAAACTTTAATTTGTTTAAACCCCAGTTTTCTTTATATTCAACTAATCTATGTATATAAATAGCAGAAACCATTATTAATTTATTATTATTATTATCAAAATAGCTTTATGGATTGTTATGTTATTTTTCAGAAGCCAGTCCAGAACTCATTGCCCTATTTCAGACCCGTCTTGAACCAACATTAGAAGTTATACCTTGGTAATAAATGATTTTGTATAAATTATTCCTTCATTTAAAATTGAATTAGCTAAATTTTAAATTAGGCTCTGTGTAACATGTCGTAGCCTCGGAGCTAAAGGATCCTATCTGCCACTCTAACGAGTGTCAGATAGGATCCTTTAGCTCCGAGGCGACGATGTACCATCTTTACACGGAGCAATAAGCTCCCTAACCCTTTACCTAAGTTTTCTAATTTGACCCTTAAAGCTCTGAATTAGTTTTGTATAAACCATGGAGACCAAAGGGTTTTTTCAATTTGAAATCATCATAAATGTCTTAGTCAGAACTTTCTGCTTCATGTGAATACTTCTGGGTCTACGGCCATAATAAATATTTTACTCTTACAGTGCGGGGATCAACTTACGTCGTCAGAATCTGACGTCTACAGACGTCAGATTCTGTCGACTAAAGTCTATCCTTGTTTCAAGTTGTTGAAAATTACTCGCATTTGTTTTTCTGAGACCAAACATTTGCTAATCTTGATGTTTAAACATACATTTCGGTCCCAATATCAGTGATTTCAACAGCTGACAAAACAGATTAACTCTTAGGATACTGATGTCTACTGTCTTTGCGTTTTTACTAGTACCTGTATAACTAGTTGTTTAAAGTAAAATATGATTTTCAATCTTGAAACACTGATATATGTTGGGACTCAAATTTTGCAAATAACACTAATTTTCAGTCACTTGAAGTTGTGGATTGCGGTAGCAAGACTTCAAGTGACTGAATATTAAAATGTTAGGGTTCAGAGACATCAAGGTTATCTACCGGTATGATATCGATATTATAAAATACTGTTATGCTGTGAAGTGTTCTCATGTATTTGTTGACTGTTACAGTGGCTTTATCCGTGGATATCCAGGCGAGATACCACTTCTTCTGAGATTTCAGCCAAACTTTGAAGAAGGAGCTTTACTAACTGTGGTCAGTTGCATGTCCGTCTGATCCTGCTGTGTTAACCATCATGCATTTGGTCTCATTTTCATCCACCTTGAGATGTGAATTGCTGCCGCAATTCCCACCTCAAGGTGGATGAAAATGTCTGATTTTATGAAATGCTCAGGTACAATATTCCAAATAAGAGGACTGAACATTCTGATGATGATGGAACTTATTATTATTTTTATTATTTTCTCATGAATTCATTTTGTTGGAATTTTGCTATATGTTGCATTATTTATTGGTTAGGGAGCTTGGAGGATTAGTGTGTGTTAGCCAACATTGACATCATGTTGAGCACTGTGCTATACTTTGGATGTGGACACTGCGGCTGTCAGATTAACTTGTATCGCATGTTATTCGATGATTTTTCAGTCAATTCTCAACCGATTTTGATGAAATTTTGCAAGGACTATTTTCGAGTCACGTGGTGACCACCGTGAAATTTTTATCAAAAAGTTTTGTTTTTTAGCCCTGAATTGCACTAAATGCCAGATAGTCTGACGTTTTAACCATACAATATTTCCCGATGGAAATTTCACAGTATTCGCCGCGTGACTCCTTGAATAATCCTTGCAAAATTTCATCAAAATCGGTTGAGAATTGACTGAGAAAACGGCGAAAAACATGCGATACAAGTTAATCTGTTGGCGGGTATAATAACTTAGGCCTAAGTGTTCACTGACAAAATATGCTAAGTAAATCGGGAATTTTCCAGTACTTTGCTAAATGCAGGTAATGGAGATGAAAAATGGGAAATCGTCTTTTTTTGCAATTTTCTAGTGTTTTTAACCAAAGATTTTATATAGCAATCCAGGTCAATTTAATACAGGACACATGAATTAGAATGATAAGAATATATATATTTTTCAATTATGCTAATTATAATGATGTTACATTTATTGCAAACTAAGATTATTTTATTTTAATTATATTATTTGCACTGCAACTCCCACAAGGAAACTTTACATCGTGTAGTACTACTTTGTGTCACTGAGTTTGATTTTGATTTATTTTCAGTGCATCATTAGATGTTTAAAATTCAAAAATTATTTCCATGTATCTTTTACAGATCTGGTTCAATGGCAGAGTGGCGTACATCCCGCTGTATTTTGTTCCCAAATGTTCACTCAGCAGACAACAGCTGTATCAATCCACCACCCTGAACGGACAATTTACCGCCAACAGCTTATACAGCGCAGAACACTAGCACGAGGAGCTGCTGTGGATATCATATTGTGTTCATTACTCACTGTGAGATTTTGAGGATATGTCATGTCCATTTCACCTTTAACCGCCAAATTATTCAATTTGACTTTTCACCCACTTGAAGTTATGTCTCGCTGACGCGATCCACAACTTTAAGTGGGCGAAAATTGATAAAAGATTTGATAAAATGTAGGTAAACTATTTTCAAATCTTGCTGATTGATGTCACGTTTTATATTCAACATGTTTAAAAGTTGATATGTAATGTGCCAATAAAAAAAAACAGGGACTGGCAGTTAAAGGGTTAACCCATCATTTGCTGGTGATGCATATATACGCCAATTTTTCCACTTTAGCCCTTAGAGCACTGAGCTATTCAATTTAAATTTTCAGTCACTTAATGTTGTGTCTCGCTACCGCGATGCACAACATCAAGTGACTGAAAATTACTTGGATTTGTAAAATTAATTCATGTGGTGTATACGTTTCACAGGTTTGAAGATATTGTTCACTTCTAAAAACTGTTGTACAAGTGTGAATGAAATCACAGGAATACTAGTATGGTTAGTATAGTTGACGTCACTGCTCTGAGGGTTAACCCTTGTGCTGCTGGGACCGTAGATATGTGTTTTGAAGCATGTTTCAGTCGAAATATAATGTCAAAAAAATTTATGAAATATTCGACGGTGGATGCTCAATCGTTCAAATAATTCAAAATGGGAGATGTATAATATAATTTTTCCATCATTTGAAAATGGACATTTTGTCAGCCATTCAAATCATCACTTTGGTATTATTAGAGGGTTGTATGTGCCACTTTACATAGTTGCAAAATACGACCATCTAATACCAATGTGACAAAATCTATGAAAAATAGAATGAAACAATTCTGCAGGAGATTGGTATATATCTACTTTTAATTTTTTCTCTTAGGTCAAGTATTGCTTTAACCCTTTAAGTGCGGAGTCCGTCTTTATAAATTAGAATCGGACGTCCTGACCTAGAAAGACGGTCTCCACACTGAAAGAATTAAAATATTGCTAATGGCTATGGACCCATAACAAAGTTTTTTTGAAAAAATCAGAAAGAGCTATCTAAGACTTTTATGATGATTTCAAATTGAAAAAAACCCCAGGTTCGGTCTCTAAAAATGTTTCAGCGTTGTAAGGGTTTAATTTACAAATCTATTGAGTACGACACAGTATCTGTGACATAAATAGCTCTTTCGATGTCAGCTCAGCTCTGCTCTGCTTACTTTGTAGCTAGGGCAATTGTGCAATAATAACCCTTTAAGCCCTCACGATGTATTAAGTCATCATTTTATGTCCCTGAAAACAGACTTAATTTTCCTACAATAGAGGGTTTTAGAACGAAAATTTCTATGAAACTGGTTTACCATTACATGGTAATTTTCTTTAATTTTTAAACCACATCAAATCATCTTCATCCACTACAAGTCGAGAATTGCGACAGCAATTCGCGGCTTGTAGTTGATGAAGATGACAATGGTAAATACAGGCTTGAAAGGTTTAAAGCGCTGAATTAATCTGTAAAAAACAGCGCAACCAAATGTGTTTTTTTCAATTTGAAATCATCATAAATGTCTTTGTTAGCTCTTTCTGATTCATTTGAATACCTATGTTATGGCTCTATGGCCATTAGAAATATTTTTACTCTTGCAGTGCGGGGATCGACTTTAGTCAGAATCTGATGTCTACAGACGTCTGATTCTGTCGACTAAAGTCTATCTCCGCTTTGTGAGGGTTAACCACTAAAGTGCTACATAGAAATTTTTTAATACAAAATAATTTTCACCCACTTGAAATTGTGTCTTGCTACCGCGACCCACAATTTGAATGGCTGAAAATTACAAATGTTTGTTTGATTTCAGACCAAACATTTGCATTATCTTGATGTTTAAACACACATTTCGTTCCCAACTGGTTGAAGAAAATTAAAAAAATAATGGTATTTTGACAAACTGGATAACTTAATATTATGGATAAAATAATTGTTCTACGCATATTATAAAGATTTGATGCTCCTGTTTTAAATGCAGTATGAGCAGTTGCTTACGTGATTATGTACTTTGAAAAATATTATTCCCATTTAGAAATAATGAATGATAAAGGCAATATTAACCCTTATTCTGCTAAGTTAATTTATTTAAAGTCTCAACCACTTGAGGTTTTGTCTCGCTACCGCGATCCACAACCTCAAATGGGTGACAATTACTCATCTTTGGGTAAATTGGATCAAACATTTACACATTTTACTCCCAATAAGTGTTGTTTAGTCAGCTAATAATACAATTAACCCTTGTCCTGCTGAATTGCTTCAACTGTATTTTTCGTCATTTGAAGCTGGAATTGCTAACGCAATTTCCAGCTTCAAATGACGAAAAATATTACTATTTATGAAAAATGGACATTTTTAAAATTAAATTATTGGATCAACAAAACATCTATTAAAAACTATTTTATCAAAATTAAGTGATATTTTGATTGATCTAAAACATCCTTAACCCCATATATATCCGGGCATAGCAGGACAAGGGTTAAAAAAGTGTTTTGTCGTGATTAGCAGGCAAAGGGTTTATATAGTCATGTGATATCTGAGATACCATTCTACATTTATATTATTTTATTTCCCAAGGATGCATCAAGATGGCGTCTATCAAAAGGTGATAAATATAATATAATGTTCTATAAGTTGGCATTTATAAAATTTTGTGAAAGGAAAGAAATGGCGCAAGCGTCTAGTTTTATATCTCAAACTTGGATGTATTGTTGGAATTATTTCATACAATCATGTAAAAGTGCTGTTGTGATATACTAATGAATTTTCTAATAAAAGTACTCCTCTAAGAATGGAGGGTAGATACCAACACAGCATTAGTGTCGGGATACTAACATCCCTAAAATAGCACATCAGTGCCGCAATGCTGGCACACTGTTGGTATAAATCCTAATACACGTGTCCGTTTGGTTTGGTTGCCCGAGAGGTCAGATTGTCTTTCTAATAGTTTCAAGACAGACGAGATCTGGTCTGCCAGTTGTTGTCAGGGATTTTCACCAGGGCCTGGTTTCTGATCTGAATCTACAAATTATCCACCAGTGTGTCGCGGAAAGAGGGGGACGTGGCACATTGGTAGAGTGTCTGGTCAGTCTTGCATGCGTCCCGAGTTCGAACCCGGCTAATCCTGCATAGGGTTTTCATAGTACTATATACTTGTTTTTCACCTCTCAAGGTGATCACGTTAATCCCCCCAGAAATGGTGGTAATGTTCATTGCTCAAAGCGTTAGAACAACCATCACGTGTTTTTACGGTCATGATCATACCATAAAATAACCGATGGAAAAAATATATATATTTAAGTTATAGCTAAAGACTTGATTTAAATATGTGAAGGGTTCGTCATAATAATGTGTAAATTAGTTGATTGTCAAGGCTTTAAGATGGGACTTATTTTGTGGTCAGGAATTGAGACGTAAATGAAAACCTGTATTAAAAAAACCTTAGCTGATAGTTTTAACAATGAAAATGTGTAAAAACAGTTTGGCATAAAGGCAGAATCCTGTCTAGTACTGTCATTTTTAAGATGAACAAGTTAGTAATTTTGTGGTCATGCCTTACCATACCTTAGTAAACCGATAAAAAAGGCATGATAATCTGCAGCGTTCCTAATTTTAAGAAATGTAATATTGTGATCCAAAATCAAGACGGTCGAATCGGCATATTACTGCCATTTTTTTAAAGTACTGTCAATAACCATATCATAAAATAACCAGTAGAAAACTAAAAATATTTAGGTAAAGTGCGTTAAATGTTATACATAGAAGCTAATTGTTTGTGGTCATTGAATGAGCTATCATTAAGTCGTCTTTTCGTGGTATCAGGGGGTATGATTAGTGTCAGACCGTGCAGAGCTTATCAAGTCAAAAAGATACATGGACACTACACTATGATTTTGCTTTATGTCAGGTAGTCTATATCATCGGTCATTCAAATTTTATATTTGAATTGAAAATATACAAAGAATCTATTTATACAGCCTGCTAATATTCAGCTTTACTCTATGGTAGTGGGCAGGAGCCCTGGTGCAGTGGTTAATGCTGCCTAGTTGGAAAGTCGGAGATCGCGGGTTCGGTCCCTGTTTCGTCCTTGCTCAATCGTAAAGAATAAATCGTCACCCTGATATTATACTGTCGTATCTAACATTTTTTTCAAAAGTGCTTTTATGTTTGATTTGAAGTTATTAGGGGCATACGCATCTTGTATTAAATTTTTCAATTACACTTACGGATATAAGTAGGTCAAATCACACTAATACATAGTCGTATCTGCAAGTGATTTGCTAATTTTTAAAAAAGTAAAATATTATAAGAGTCGTATGCGCACATAAAACAAAATTGGAGAAAATATAAATCTTATAGTGTTGTATCTGGTAGATACGTCAGTATAGGGCAATTTTACACTAACGCTGTTTTAAACCAGCTGCGATAATATTACTATATAAAAACTGCAATAAAATAAATCAGCAGCTCTCTTAACATTCCTATGTTGTTGTTTAATGAAGTTGATGTATGTGGTAGATACGACTCTATAATTGCAATGTTTTGTTTAAAATTTGTTGTACCTACAATAATCATGCCAAATTAGACTAGTCAAGTGTTCACAGGACAGTCATGTTAATTTGACTTCAGTTTCAAAATAACCACAAAACAAAAATGTATAGATTCTCAGACGTTCAAAGGCCGTTTCGTATAGTCAGCTATTATTTTTGCCTCAAAATTGATGCAACCTCACTTGACTCACTTAATCTGTTATTTAATGAGACAAAACAATTTTTTTTCTGTGATATATATACTTAGCTAAATCATGAGGCACTGAACATGCGTGTGCACTGAAAATTGTATTATGTGTTGTTGTATCTTGTTTGCTGGATCTCTCTTGGACTTCTGATCTTTTTCTTCACTAGTAACACCCTATTCTGCATGATTTAACCCTACAAGCCTTACTTTAAATAACAACTTCAACAGCTGTAGACCTCGCTTGTCAAATTGAACATTTTATTTCATCAAAAATACAGAGTTTTTGTAAAATGAGAGCTCTATTTATCGGACACAAAATAGATTATTAATCTTAGGCGAATCCCAAGCTATGTAATTCGTGGTTTGTTCGGATCTCGATTTGTTTGTAACAGTCTCTTTTAGCAATGAAATCTGCGAGGCTGGTCCAAACCAAAAATTAATCCGAAAGAAATATAAATTTATATACCAGATTCTATGTCCATCATGTTAGGAAGTTAAGATTTAACGTTCTTTTTAGTAATAATTTAAATTAATGAGAACAGATATAATTGATAATCTCTTGGTTTCATTTTATATAATTAATGAATTATGCCAATTTGTGATGACTCTGGAATAATCCCAGGGGCTGGTTTTCCTGTAGGCCATTCTCTGGCTTTGCCAAAGAGACCTTAGGTTTCAAGTGGATCCTATCTAATTATGTTTCGGGTCACCTTTTTCTTCTAAGTAATTTCTTTGTTTGTTTGTTTTGTAAAGCTCAGTGATCCAGCTCTTTGAAATTAAATAATAAAAATGGCCACAAGAATTAAATTTTTCATCATTCATACTTATATATATATATATAATAAATAATTTGTAAATTAAAATAATTCGGGAGAGTATCCAAGCGTAGGAGTGTAAGGTAAAAGCAATATAATTATTCAATTAAACTACTGCAAGAACATATTATTAATCTTGCATAAAAAAAAAAAAAAAAAAAAAAATCAATAAATACAAGGTCAGTTACAACAGGACTTGGCCAGTTGTTACAGGCCGCAGTAATTATTGCATGCCTTATACGCCAACTACATGATGCTCTATGTCTAGCTTGATTAATCTAGCATCAGGACTTGCGCCAGCTGCTGAAATCAGTGCTAGTAATGATGGGCAGGATGCATCCGGACTTGCACCAGATGCAATAAACTTTGTGAAGAACCAAACATATGATTATTCATTTGTTAGCTCGGCAGGACTTGCGCCAGCCGTTCTAACTATAGCAAACATGATGGGGAGTGATTTGCAAACTGGATTTGGGCCATTTCGTTTTTGATACAATATCCACAAGCTCATTCTTACAGGTGGAATTAGTTTAATCTAGCATCAGGACTTGCGCCAGCTGCTGAAATCAGTGCTAGTAATGATGGGCAGGATGCATCCGGACTTGCGCCAGATGCAATAAACTTTGTGAAGAACCAAACATATGATTATTCATTTGTTAGTTCGACAGGACTTGCGCCAGCTGTTCTAACTATAGAAAACATGATGGGGAGTGATTTGGGCCCGATTTGGGCCACTCGGTTTCTGATACAATATCCACAAGCTCATTCTTACTGTTACAGGTGGAATTAGTTTGAATGTGAATGATTTATGTCCTTTTTCTTCTCCCGTAGAAGAGGAGAAAAAGCTAAAATTTTGCTTTTTCGTCAATAACTGCGTGAGTAAGAAATTATTATTATTATTATTATTTTATTTTTTTTAGAAATCTTTAGATCTTGCTCTTGAATATGTAAACAACATTTTTAGTTTGTCGACTCGACAAACTTTAAAGCTGGTTTTCCACACAAACGTCTGTCGTTAACTTCCGTTACTATTTGTTCTGTCTGCAATGTCAGAAGGCAATATCTGCTCCCTGGTATACTAGGCATTTACTGCTTTTTAACTGGCGTCCCGTCTCTTCCTGCCATAGCGCTGCCAAAAGGCCGTATTTGTTCACTTGTAAATCAAGTATATACTTCCTTTCCGTTGATGTCACTGCCTCCTTTTGGCTTGCACTGACCCAATGTTGGTTAAATGTTGTGCCATCATCTATGACACTCTTCCAACATTGAACCAACATTTTGTCAGGGTATTGAGTTGCCGGTGTTCCCTGCAAAAATGAGACCTTTAGCTAATGCTGTTTTACAGCTGAGCCATGGTCGTAGACGATGGGCCAGCAGTAAGCTAGCATTGGGTGACCGTTTATCTTGTTAAGGCCTATATACTGGTATGCCAATGCTGGGTTATGCCGGCCCAGTGTTGTAAACGGTGGGCCACTATCAGGCTAACATTGTGTCAATGACTCGAGTTTGCTGATCAGCTGTGACCGCAACCCAGCAACCCACTCGATATTGTTGACGCAATTGATTGACACAAGTGATATTAACTCATGTGAGTGAGTGGGTGGTGACGTGAAGTCGATTGGGCCTACTTGCAAACGCTGAATGTTAAACCATTTTTTCTTCTTCCGGTTTTAATAATAGCATAACCGCCAATATGAATCTTTGATATTTCTATCAGCATGAACACCTGATGAACGTTTAATATGGAATATGAGGTGATATGAATGATTCTTAAGTGTTTTATTTGTTGTTGGGAAAATGCTCCCCTTTTGACATAATAATGGGTCACATGCCCCATCGTCTAAGGCCAATGCCCCCCCCCCCCCCCTCCGAAAAATATCATGGGCCTCTTGGCCCCCTTTTTCCAATTTATAAATCGGGCACTGAATATGTAATAGTACCAATCTCATACATATAATTTTAATTATTTATATTATCGTATATTAACCGTCTGCGTCCCTATGTTTGGGCTATATTCAAGTTAAACTGAACGTAGATTTTAACCTAAGTCTATGCTAAAAACACAAATAGTAGGCCTAATTTATGTTCTTGTATTATGGACCCTATCGATGGAAGCTGATATTCAACATCACATTGTAATGAAGGCCTAAATATCACGCTAATAGGGATCTAATTAGAAGTTACTAAAATGTGTGGTACCAAAGCCATAACTTTATTTTGAATTGAATTTACAAATAGTAATATTATTATTAAATGATGTTCCTTTAATGCTGGGTAAACGATGTAGAGGGCGGCACAACAATAAACTAAATATCCAGTTATCCCTGGTTTAATGCTAGTCCACCGTCTGCACTGCTGGCCCAACATTAAACTAACATTAAGTCGATGTAGCTTCTGTGGAAAGTATAGTGTATATAGCCAGTGTAATATATTATGAGATTATGCTTCGTACGCATCGCGTTGACTACTACAATGAGGCAATACCGCTGGAGTACAATCACACGTGTCTTGCCATAGAGTTAACTCTATATTTGGTCTGGCTAAACTTCCTAAATTTGAAACCTTTGAGTGTTGATCCACTGTTCGCCGTATCGTATTTGCTGGGATGCACCTATAAGTATGCATACTTTAGAAGTGGATAAATGTATATTAAAAACATGCCTCGAAGTAATAATATGTAGGGCTATAAAGTGTCTATAAAGCAGCTGGGCCAATAGTGTTTTTTTAATGACACAGCATCATAGTTGAATTCACACTTTCCCATTCGTTGATTGTTTTCTACCAATTACTGGCCAACCGTCAATGATGAAGACGAGGACCAGCCGTGCATGTGGATTATAAAACTTTAAAATATATATTTTTCATTTTTGCAATAAATTAAAACAGGAAACACTATTATGGCAGAACCAGAGTAAAAACATACCTGTCAATCATAACAGGTAAGGGATAGCAATGACATGACCAATATATATTATGCACATTTAATATGTTGTGCAGAATAAAATATGAAAAATGTTGGGCAGCCCTGACGGTGAACCAATATTAAATCCACGGGTAATGTGTTTTTATATATGTAATAACAATACCGAAGGGCGGGGGGGGGGGGAGGGGGGGTCCTGGTGCCTGCTAGGAAAGTCAGAGATCGCGGATTCGTCTCCTGCTCTGGCATTCAAGTTTCAAAGAAACAAAATGTTTCCTCCCTGTTCAAGTGTAAATATTGAATATTGTGGGCAGCCTCCGTGACCGAGAGTTAGTGTGCTCGGCCGTAGATCAACAGGGCTAAATTTCGAATCCTGTGTCCGGAGCAGGGTTGGGGCAAGTACATCGACACAGTACTTGGGTACCAGTACATTAAAATTGTTCAAGTACAAGTACAAGTACAGGGCTTTGCGAAATGTACTTGGGTACTACCCAAGTTCATTTCAAATGTACTTGGGTACAATTACCTAGTACCAAGTACAAATGTATAATATAACGCATAAAAATATACCAGTAAATGCATAAATTAAGAAACAAAGGTCATATTGAGTTGAATAACTTTTTTATTAATTGCATATTGTAGTATTGAATTATATTAATAGTCAATGTGAGCTTAATAAATTGTTGATTCATTGCATATTCATGTATTGAATGATATTAACAGTCAATGTGAGATAAATAAATTGTTTATAATTCATTGCAGATTGGTGTATTGAATGATATTGATAGTCAATTTGAGCTCAATAAATAGTTGTGTATTTAATCATATTAGCAGTCAATGTGAGCTCAATAAATTGTTTATCCATAGCATATTTGAGTATTGAATGCTATTATACAGTTATTAATTTCTGTGAATTACATCCGATGAATATACGTTTTTGAAACGTTGAATCGCTCATTTGGCATCTCTCTGGTTGATATACCTTGCCTGCGATACTAAAAAGTCTCTTGACTGCAACAGATGATGCTGAGACAGTCAGGTAGGCCTACTCTAACGCCAGTGTGCTTAAATTGGGGAAAACATTTATATTTACTTCCCAGTATTGAAGAGGATCACTACTATGGTACTATTGTGGGTTGACTATAGCGGGCACGGCGCAATGGCCCAATGTTGGCTTATTGCTATGTAATCATCGACGATGTTGATCCACAACTAAGACAACGTTTCGTGTTCGCTGAGTGCAGTACAGGGATGTGTAAAAATCGCACCCGTGTTTTTAATAACTAGGTTATGTCTGTTGATATTTAAAATAATGACCTATGTGCTACAAAAAATATTTATTTTCTATCAATGTCATAGTTATTAACTGTCATGCTGTTTAATTGTATTCTAATTTGTTATGGTGCATATTTTAACTACCCTGTACTTGTTTTAGTATATAATATTATTTGGTTTTAAGCTTACATATCATGCATATTAATTTTCATGGAACCATTGATTTTATGGAACCAATCCTGTTGTTACGTACATAGGCATGATAGGCATGTACATATATATTTTATACTGTTCATTTTTAATAACGCATAGACTTCCCGTCGTCAAATAAATATCTATCTATCTATCTATCTAGTTATTATAAACGAGGGAGATGATTAAACTTAATTTGTTAGAATTCTTGATTTGCCAACAAAAACACCATGGGCAACCACATTTTCCACTCAATTAAACACATCAAATATTCAGCAGAATATAATATTATTTAACATTAAAAAAAAAAAACTAGAGGATATGAAATTATCAAAATGTCAATAATGTGTTTAGTGCTGAAATGGTTTGGTGTCGTAAATTCAAATGATAAGAAAAATTCAGAGTTTTTATTTTCAGAATTATTGCCCATTTATTTGATCTTGAGGGGTATTTATTGTGGTTTGACACATGAATATAATCATGAAAATAGTACGCCGCACTGAAAGTGTTAATGAAGGCGTGATTAGCGCAGCTGTTAATTGCTCTTACAGGCGCCTGGTCAATTTGACACTTCTAACCCTTCTAACTTTAGGCTATCTGCAATTAAAATTTTATTTTTATTATGCGGCGTGCTTGTAATCATTTAAGCACAACAGGCGACACTATATTTCCCAGACCAATTAAAATATAATTGCAATGCTTTCATGTTACAATATTGATCGAACAATACTTTTCGAAACGTGAACATGATGACTCTCGCAATTATAGGGTTTTATAGGAGGTAATCGCGCAAACAATAAAAGCTCCCCCCCCCTTCTACAGCAGACACGAGACGTTAATCCAATGTCGATTCAATATTGAGCCATCATCTGCAACGCTGACCCAACAGTAAACCAACACTGGGTTAATATCTCGTTTTTGCCGGGTCAGGCAAGTGCATGGCTGTGTTGGACAACGATGGACGATAACCATTGCTGTTACGCCTGTGTGTTGTCTTAACAATTTTATCAGTACATCTATCTGGTCGGCTCACCATAAGTATGAATGAAAGATCAAAGGGACAATATACAGCTCACCGATAACAAGAACATTTGATAACGCTTTACATTGATACATGTAGATAAACTAAATTTGTTTTGCTTTCAACAATTAAATTATTAAAAAAATTATATTATTAAAATTATTGCACTGAATAACTGAAAAAGTAAATTATAATATATTTTTTTAACAAAACGGATGTACTTGCAATGTACTTGTCTTCAAGTACCAAGTACAAGTACATTTTTGAAGCTCAAGTACAAAGTACAAGCAAGTACTCTAAAAAATGTACTTAAGTACAGGTAAGTACAAGTACCGATGGCCCCAACCCTGGTCTGGAGGGCAGTAACACCTCATTCATCTTACCATCCTGGGGTTCTCCTTACCCAGTTTAGCCTATATGTGTACAAATGTGGTGTAGAACCCCATTTATTTCATTTCATAGCATTTGATACAACCAACTAACACCTGACTCAACGTTGGCCTGACAACATTACAGCAACATTTCAGCAAAGATCGTGTGAGTTGAGAAAGCCTTCATGGGTCTTTATCTTTAGGTCTACTGTGTTTATTGTGATTTCCAAAATTGGCATTAAGTAAGAGGGTGCAGTGAAAGTGCATTACGTCCACATGTGATAATGATGGATTAGGGCTACTGTATACTTCATGGCTGAGTAAGAAAAATTAAAAGCTGATAATTTACAACTTTGTTAGGCCTATTTTAGACAGAAGAATTAAAATTGAAAATTAAAGATTTCGTGAAAATTTCTGGCTAACTGGGGCATTATAAAAGTCCCAGGAGAAGTAATAATTGCACTTTTGTAATAATAACATTGTAGTCCTGTGAAATGATTCTTTGTCAAGCATATTTCATTAGGTGCAGTGCTTCAGAACGTGTGTAAAATCAGCAAAATGTATTATGGGAACCGAACATAATAATATAAATGCCAATGATCGATATAAAGGATATACATCTTTTCATGATAATGCATCTTAGAGTATAGATGTACATTCGCTGACACATTTATAGCTGATTTTTTGCAATGCTGTTGACAAACGTCAAGGCCCCTGGGCCTCTTGTTAGTGAATACAGCAATACTCAAGATGTGGATCATTCCTCATGTTCCTAATTTGCTTCAAATCCTTCTAAATCTATGTTTTGTGGTCTTCTTATGTCTTCAAAGTGTGCCTACAATACCTAGGTCAGCTCAAAATGAGGTCTGTATACTTCTGTGGTCAGATTTTACACTTACAGAAAATAAAATTCCACTGACATTTAAATCCAGCCAGTCAAAACTCAGATTTGCTCCATGAATT
The DNA here is from genome assembly GCA_964017125.1 of Flabesymbios commensalis. NCBI lineage: Eukaryota > Metazoa > Annelida > Polychaeta > Terebellida > Flabelligeridae > Flabesymbios > Flabesymbios commensalis. The sequence goes on along the minus strand of OZ024910.1, from coordinate 40,852,949 downwards.
ATAAATACAACAGATGTTATGATAATGTGTCCCTTATTACCTACATTTGGAAATTTTAATTATTTGGTTATCTATTCATTACATGTAAATGTCAAGTTTCACTTCTGTAGACATCCTTATTTCAATTTAAAAACTAAATTTCAGACTATATAGCACTTCACCATTTAGAATTAATGTTGTTTCTGTTGCCGCAAGTAATGGTGGATTAGACAGATGAGAGGTTGGAATTCATATGTGCTCTTACGATGCATTCGTAAGTTTGTGTTGTGGGGGTCAGACACTTTGTGTCTGTGTGCCGTTTTCATACCCTCCTCAACAACAGATAATCTTGTTTAATAATGTTATTGATAGATTTTGTCAATATTATGTAATTTGTATGTAATGATACAAGAGTCAATGTTCATTAATATATTAATGTGAACAATTACTAGATTGTTATTGATAGTTTGGTTGATAATATGTAATTTGTTTGTAATGATACAAGAGTCAAAGTTCACATTTAAATAGTAGATTAGATCAATCAGAGACATGTATAAATATTCATAGTAGATTAGATCAATCAGAGACATGTATAAATAGTCATAGTAGATTTGATCAATTAGAGACATGTATAAATATTCATAGTAGATTAGATCAATTAGAGACATGTAGAAATATTCACTGGTTAATCCTGTTAACTGACTGTCAAGTAAATTTATACCTATTTTGGTCTTAGGGCTTCACTCTGTTACAACCACGTTTACATTACAAACATTTGAAGTGAAACCCTTTTTATTTGTAGTCGTTTAATTTGATGTTTATTTTTAATAAACAAATTTTCTCCATTTTATGTGTCTGTTTTTTGTACGATAAATAGGGAAATTAATATAGAAAGAGAACATTAAAAGGGGGGGGGGAAGAAACGCACAAACTCTGTCCTATAATACAATAAGGTATTTCCTACGTTGTACGCTCACCCTCACAAAATCGCTATTTCCCGCCACTCAATATATACCTCCCACACAGCATATGTCCATTTAATCTAAGAACGTCCTCTGATTTATTTTTTGTGTCATAATTTGGCTTTTATATTTTAGATAATGGGTGAAGCAGTCGACAGTATGTGAAATAAAAACCGAGGGCGCAGCCCGAGGTCTATATATTTGTCATAATGTCGAACTGCAGAACTCATTATCTGATATAGTCACTCTCCCCACGATTCTAAGAAACCCACTCTACCAACACCCGACCCATTTACGGCTGGTGTCTGGCGCCACTAAGACAGTAGACAATAAACAATACACACTTTTTTCATACTATTTTAGAAAACAAGTTAATAAATGATATCAACGCTGTTTTCAACTTAACCAGTAACATAAACGTTGACCCATACTTGAAACAACATTGTTCCAAAGTAAAATTAATGTTTCATAATTATGACACACCACAATCAAAATCCGCAGTACGGAGGTCTTTTCGTTGGACAGCGTCTCAAAGCTGGACGTGTTGCTCTCCCTAGCACTTGTCGTTGCAGAAAATAAGAACGAAATGAAGAATATTTCTCAATTACCATTATTTATATACCCGGGTGACAGCGAATTTATTTCTGAGGAGACTCCCAAGTTTTGGAAAAAAAGATAAGAAATACTGTTTTTTTTCTCCTTTTTAAGAATTTATTTATTGTATAATGGATGAGCATATGCTTCTATTTTAAATTTCCACATGTAGACCCACAATAACAGCCCCTGACACGAATAAATTTAATTACAGTTGAGTGTCAGAAAATGGGCAGTGAAATTGTTTTAGAAATGTCTACTGAAATAATTTTCAAATGCATTTAAAGGAAGGATAACCAATATAAAAAGAACAATGATATCTAGTATAAGTGATTATGATCGTGAAGCTTAACAATAATTTTATGTAGATCTAAGCGAAGATTATAAGAATTTAGAAATTATTTTTGAATGTCATGTTATCAGTGGTTATTTGTAATTCTTCCTTCATAAATTATTGTCCTATTATTAAAAAATATATATTTTTGTAATACTTTTCATAGGTGATTTGCAACAAACACGATATGTTGAGCCAAAGTTGTTTTATTGTTGGGCAAGCGTCGCAGACAAAGGGCCAACATTAAAACAGCATTGGCTCAGCGTATCGTGTTTGTTGGGTCATAGCATAAATATTATTACACATGATATTTTCTGTTTTTTTCCAGCAGACAAGATACATTAACCCAATGTTGTTTGAATCTTGGTCCACTGTCTGCGACGTTGGCCCAACATTCAAACAAACTTTGTGTCAACGGCTCCTGTTTACTGGGTTTTATTTTCTAAAATATTTGAAATGACTTACAATGTAGGCTGTAATTATATATTATAACTATTTGAAATGACGTATAATTATATATTATATGAAAGGCGTATAATTATAAGGAAAACTATGTGTGAACGCTCTGAAATTTATTGTTGGTTTAATGTTTACACCGTTCGCCCATAATTTATACAACGTTGTGTGAAGGTAATTTTTACTATATGAAGAGGGGTATCCAACCCAACCTGCAAAGACAATGGGTATACTACGCCTTCACAGACGGAGGCCGCGACATAATGTTTGACAGTGTTTCTGAGTTGACCTCAGATGCACTCTACATTATTAAAAAATAATTACTGGTAGACGTTTAATAATGCATGATGAAATTTAGTCCACTCGTTTTTCGGCTAGATAATCCCGACTGGAAACAATAGAAAAGAGGAGGGGGCAGTGACTACTTTTATGAAATGCTGTGCCCCTGTCTACAATCAGCACGAAACTAATTGCCCGTTCGATTCGCACCGATATTAAAATAGTTCAGTGCTTGAGAACACCATGAATTGATAGCAGTAAAGTTGCCTCGTAACGCCTAAACTCAATCAATCCATCAGTGTGCTTCCACATTATGTTACTCCTAGCTACGTCACTGCCAGTGTTTAATCATACTCACACAGTCAGCGACGTATTTATTTCTACCAAAAATATCTATATCAGATGGAACACATAATTCTTTACCTTAGATTCAGTTCCTTCTACATTGTCAATAGATCTATATTTCTATTTCCTGTGGTCAAAAACCTGCCTGCTTATAGTGAAATCAACATTGTCAAGCTAATTTGTCTGTAGGTGTGGGGGCTCATCCTTAACTTATTAAAAATTATTGTTTATCCAACATTAATTTTAAATTAAACAATGGTGATCTGATAAATAAAATACTTGCTCGGCAAAAAAACACATTGCGAAACTAAAAGCTAAGCAATAATATGCTAATGAGGTTGTCGGGTGTTTTGGCTAACAACATGTCATCAACAGCCCTCATTGACAACCATCATCTCTATACTATCATAGAAGGAAGCTGGAAACTTACATTCTAAGTGTTTATTATGTTGACACTATTGATGCACACTGGTTTATGTAGTATGAAGCAATTACACAAAGAGAGTAAAAAAGCCAGTTGTGTGATTCAATAATTACAGAAACAGTCTGGTAAAGAGAAAAATAGAGTGTATCTTTTATCAGATAACTGCTGCAATGCACCGATTTAAAATGGATAAGATTGTACACTGCGTTCTCGAATGTGGACACACAAACAAAATGAAAAACGATTTATCCACAGCACCATTGGGAAGAGAGGCAGACACATGTATATACTTGAGCAATGTTATGCATGTCTGTGAATTGCCCCAGACAACACAGTCATGTTTATTCGTAATGAGTCAATCCTTTAAACTGGCTTCGAATGTGTCTTATAAAATAATTTACTCCAATAAGAAGTAATTTGAAATTTCTAAGCTGACTTTAGCCATTTAATTACAGTATCATGCTAATTGTTAGTTGATTTGTGAGTAGGCTTCATCAGTATGCTAACTATATAGAGTTAAACAGGGATATTTGCTGAATCGCTGCTCTAACTGACTTTCACCCTAAAGAGACAATATTCTGTATTGTTATTTTAGAAAAATATGTTCTTGTAATATTTTTCAAAACTGTTGTTTTTTTACGCTTAGTTCATGTAGTTAAACGCATTTAATTTTCAATGACCCTTGTTATGAATTTGTTGTTGTTACATTATTGATTTAGATACTTATGTAAGAGCCTAAGTGTTAATTTCAGTTAATATTTCGTTGAATGTTCTGTAAAACATGTAAAATGTCAAATAACTTTAGTAATTGAATAAAAACAACCATAATATGAATTGCGAAATGACAATTATAAACCGATATAAAATCAGAATAAATTGTATGTTAACCTAACAAGTGACATTCATGCTTAACATTGTTGACAATGTCACCTGCATAATTATAATAAGAACAATCACATACTCGAGCAGATTTTGCATAGGTTCGAAAAACGCATTAGATAGAAAACGTTATTCATTATTGTATTTCTGTTAAGATACAACACAATCTTATTGCAAGTTATATATTACAAGGTCGTATGTGCCACTTACAACAGTGTTATTTTAAATAACAAAACAGTTGTAATTTTCACCATGTTTTTTTTTAAATTTATTCTTATGGGATTTCCACTTATTTGGAAAAAAATAATTAAATAATCGGATGCTCTAATTCCTATAGTTGTATCTGCACATACAACTATGTAGTATTTTAATTTTGTAATTTTACCTTTATTTTTTTATTCTATAGCGTTGTATCTGCCACATACAACTGTCAAATTTTAGAATTTTTTTATGACGAATTAAGGCGAAAAACAATATAAACTTATGAATTGTTTATAATAGTGTATTACGTGAAACATTTTAAGTCATTTAACAATTTTGATTCTAGAAGTTGTATCTGCAGATACAACTCTATAATACTGACATTTTCACACATTTGACATTTTTGTCAACAAAAATTATACAGTCGTATGTGGTACATACATCGTTTAACCACTTTTTGTACAATATACAATTTAATGTCTGTTTTGCAGTTAAACATTACTGGAAAGTTATTAAAACGTGAAATCAATTAATTCTGAAAAAAATCCTACTTATATATTACACTGTCGTATGTGCGCATACAACTATGTAATATTATGTATTATCATACACTGGACATATTTTATAATATTATAAGGTCGTATCTTTTTTAAATGCTTTTTGCTATGCAACGCTAAGGTCTGGTGCATTTTCTTCACATTGAACAAACGTCTATTTCTTATATCAACAAAGGTTTTTTAAGACAAGGCTGAAATATTACTACTTTTTAAGTTTTTTCGATTATCTCGGAATAATGAAAACTGTAGATACGACAGTATAAAAACAGGGTGACGAAATATTTGGGGAGCCTCTGTGACAGAGAGGTAGTAAGCTCGGCCTCAGACCGCCAAGGTTCGAATTTCGAATCCTGTGTCTGGAGAGCAATATGTCATCTCACCATCCTCAGGAGGTTCTCCTGGCCCAGTTCAGCCTACATGTGCACTGATCTGAAAAGTGGCCGAAAACCCCCATCCATTTTTTATACTGTGTGGTCGTAGGACCTGTTCATTCATGTGCACTTTCAACTCCATTGAGCGTATCGACCTTGTTACGGGTCGTATCGTACCTTTTGCCACCAGTTATCCTTTTACGCCTCAGTGAAGCACATTAAGTTGAGTGCATTGTCCAAGGACAAGACATTGAAACATTGATGGTCCCGTGGTGAGAGGGAATATACATTATATGTACTGTACCTTAAAACCTATCTGCGCCGATTAACAGGCGAGTTTAAATAATAAACACTGATAAATGAGTGAAAGTTAGGATACGATAATAATTAACTGTCTTAATGAATCTGGCCTTGGCATAAATAAAACTAGGCGTCGCAAAAAACGTTAATAAGAACGTTAATATAATTATATGTAATAATGATAGCCAATGCAAGAGCTTTCATAATACAAACTTACATGTTCAATGTGGAATTTTATAATCAGGTGGGCCAATGTCTAATGGCTCTGTCCAAATACAATTTTTTTGAACTACGATATTGTTTTTCTGTATATTCTGACGGCACGGCGCAGCTGCACGCCGAAAACAGACTGTACATGTATATGTATGGGCCATGAAAAGCGATAGGCTACAAAGTTGTTTTAATATTAGATCGGCGTAACAGGCGGTGGCCAAACGTTAATGCGGCATTGGTTGAACATGCCTGTGTATTTGCTAGTTGTATCGTTACGTGGAGGCCAACAATAAAACATCATCAATTCAATGGTATTGTGGGGAGCCTCCGTCCCCGACAGGTAGCGTACCCGATCTCAGACCACCAGGGCTCGAATTCCGAATTATGTTTCCGGAGGGCAACGGTACCTGATTCATCTCACAATTTTCATGGCCAAGTTTAGCTTGTATGTGCACATCCATTCATTCATTCGTTCGTTCGTTCGTTCGTTCGTTCGCTCGTTCGTTCGTTCATTCGTTCGTTCGTTCGTTCGTTCGTTCGTTCGTTCGCTCGTTCGTTCGTTCATTCGTTCATTCACACCACTGGCTCATAGCTCTCTCTCTCTCAAGGCCCTGATTCGTTCGTTTGTTCATTCGTTTGATTGTTTGTTCGTTCACTCGCTCTCTCGCTTTGTCGCCCGCGCACTCAAATGGGGTCTAGATGTAAAAAGTAAAGAATATAGGCTCCATTCAAACCCTAACATATAAGGGGAAATGGTTGTCAACCGATTGATTATATATATATATATATATATATATATATATATATATATATATATACATATATATAGTATTATACAGTATTATACCTAACACGCTGTGCCAGTAACGACTCCAATGTCAGATATGAGGCTGATGTTGGTTAGATCACGGCCAAGCGTTGAAGTCGGTGGTCCATCATAATTATGGAGATGCTACATACATTATTTAGAGATTATTTGAGCTGTGGGTTGTGAGACTGGTTCACCTGCTCTTAAATATTATGATATATGGGATGTGTGAGTTAATACCTCAAGTAATTTCTTTACGCTAGATTTTTAGCACATGTATACAGTACTAAATTGTTGCTTTATGTCACTTTTCGGCAATAATAGTAATTAGCGGTTTAGGTGACATTGTAATACGATAACAACAGTGTTAGATAAGAAACCGTAATCCAAATATGTGTACAGCTCAGAAATATACTTGAATGTGTTATTTGAATGAGTTAAATAGACATGGTAGGGTCTCGTGTTTACCTCTTTTTGAGACATGGTTTGATGTTTTGTGTATAATTCAGTCATGACGCGCATATAGGCAACATTCACAATACATTATTTTTGTTACATTATCATGGTACATATATGAACATTTGATTTGATTGCTTGTCAAGATTGACATATGTGTTTACCTACACTCCCGCACCCCCCCCCCCCCCCACTCAATTGAGACTACTGCATCCAGAATTACTACCTACTACAAACAAGCTATATACGCATGCCCATTATATCTTCAACGTTATTCATTCCACTACCATCGTCTGTGTTGGCCAACATCCATTCAATACTTGCCTGTGAATCGTGCTACCGTGTGTCTCTACGATGCACCTCGCACACACGATGTAGGCCTACCCACCTAATCCCGGTTTAATGTTGGGTCAGCGTCGCAGTCCATTGCTGGTTCATCATGCTTCTAGGCAGCACTGTGGCATTACTATGCGG